>SKCR01035441.1:0-141360 GCA_019454045.1 Zanthoxylum bungeanum | reverse complement strand
ATTTTAATTCGGGCGAATGAGTTAATTTAGAATTAATTCGCTAGTGACGTAAATAGTAATTTTGCTAGGCATAATTATTTAATTAAATTTGATTTAATTACGTCGCAACGGAAAATTCGTTAATTCGAAATTAGCGAACCCGAGCCCGAGAGTGTTTGCGGGACCACTCACATTTAGAATCAAGTGGGGCTCACAAGTCACATCACACGTCACATCACTAGTCAACTTTATCACTTTAATGTGATGGACGTTGGTGGTTGGTGATAGTGTGTTAAACATACAAGTGTGATGGTTGAAAGACATATATCATTTTTGATACATTTGGTATATGACTTTTCATTTTAGTAATTAGATTACACAACCAACACAACACTTCCTCTCTCACTCTTCCTCAAACTCACGGCAATGGTGCAGTTTTTTCTCTCTTGGGCGTGAAGCTAGGCTTCATTTTCTTCATGATTTTGTTGCAAAATCTCAAGAGCTAGGACTCAAAGGGGTCTTACAAAGTGATAGGGAAACCAACTCTTGAGCATGAAATCCACAATCAAAGCTTGGAGCTTGGAGGACATCCATGGAGGAGCATGACCGAATCCAAGGAGCACAAACAAAGGGCAATGCCGAGAGCCTCAAGGAGGATTTTTGTGTTTCATCGCATCGCAAATCCGATCAAAATGAGTATTTCCGCAACTTTACTTTGATGTATTCACATGTTTTCATTGCTTAATTGATCTTGGGAAGACTTAGAAAACCCAACATCATGTCTATGGTAAAAGATGCTATGTCAAATGAGAAGGCCAGAAGAAAAGACGTGGGCACATATCAGACACAAGCACTTGTCACGAAAAATCGAGGGTAAAGGGAGAGGTAGAAGCAAAAGTAGAGGCAAATCCACATACGGAAGAAATCCTACTTACAATTGATACTATTGTGGCATAAAATGTCACTTAAAGACAAATTTCCGAAAGCTACAACGAGAGCAGTTTCAAGGCAATTCCCAGCCAAAGAACAATGATGCGGAGACACCAGTAGTTGTCTCATGAGATGTATTAATAATAAAACATAAAATAAACTATAATTAAAATTAAATACTTAACAATAGAGCTGAATTAATGATGTTCAAAGTACATTTTCATGCATTTATTATCAGTTTCGCACCTATAGAAGAGCCATAGGAGGAAGAAGACGATAGACGAACCCCAAAATCATCTAGTAACAGCTCTAGTTTGGGGAAAGTGATTTAGGGTGGTATTCGAAAAGGAGATGTAGGGCTCCCAGTAGTGGAAGATATCATACTCAAAGAGGCAAATACGAGGAAGCCCTCAGTCGAGGGCAGAAGAACACTGAAATTCAAATGAGGGATTGATTTCAGAAGAAGATGAGAAAATGATAGGAGAGAAGGCGAGGAAGGGCTCGGGGTGACCAAGATATAGAGACGACATCCCCTTTCACCCAGGAAATATTGGGAGTGGAGTTACTAAAGAGGTTCATCATGCCAATGATGGACATCTATAAGGGTAACACAGACCCCAAGTCTCATGTTGAAAAAATTATTTTACTAATAGAGATTCAGAACATGATAAGAGAGGTGATCTGCAAGGTATTCTCATTGACTTTGGGGGGATCAACCAGCTTGTGGTTCATCTGACTCCAGAGAGCATTAACAATTTTTCGCAGCTAAAGAAGTCATTCGTGCTCCATTTTAAAGGAGCATGTTCACCAAGGAAGACGCTCAGATCATTAAGGACAATGAAACAACATGATGACGAGCCACTAAAGAGCTTTATCGACAGATATCACAGTCTAGTATTGAAGGTCAGGGCTTACGAGTCCTCGGAGACAGTCGAAAAGATTTAAATGAGCCTTGATGTTGGGGGATTATAGTCTCATCTTAAGATCAAGGAAAGAATACACTACGCCCTGGAGCAGGCGACGCGGTTTATACTATTGAAGGAAGAAAAAAATCCCGATGGAGTGCTGCTCGGGTAAAAAAAGAACTAAGGCATGAGAATCGTTGGGATCATAATAGTGGATGGAAAGGGCCATGCCCGAGAACGAGAGTTTAAGACAATCACTCAGGGCAACCTCAAACCTGAGAGAAGGTCTCCGATAAAAGTTACACATGTTTCGGGGGGTACTACGTACATTGCCCTCAACAGACATTTGGCACAAATAGCTCGAGAGATACATGATAAGGGCCTGTTGTCTGAGTCCGACCCGAGGCGATTTCTGATGGATAAGAGGAATGATGCGGTGTATTGAGCACACCATAATGTAAATGGGCATATTATGAAGAATTGTATGGATCTCTGAGAACAAATCGAGGACTTGGTGAGGAACAACTACCTCAACGAGTATGTTAATCATGATGCCATGAGGAGAGGCAGCGCTGGTAGCAAAGGCCATCAGGTTGGGTGCCTATTATCTAGAGCAACTGGATGGCACTCGACTCAAGAATCCATAGAATGCGAGAATGATGCAAATGTATTTTCAGTAGAGTCTCTCTTAAAATGTCTCGTAAAGAGTTGTAAGATGGACGATAAATCACTAGAATACAAGAAGTGTTTTCCCATTTTTAAATAATTTACTCGCACCTTTACACGCTTGCTGTTAATTTAGATGAGAAAAAATTTGCGTGGTATTTTTTTTTGGGAAATACTCGTTATTGGAATACAACAAGGGGTGCTAAATCAATGGGAAAAGCAAGAACCTTTGTGGCATGCCAATCTCCAATGTCATTATCAATCGCTCAGGTTGGAACGTAACAACCTAATAACTTGCACCTTTGAGACGAAACCGAAAGATATTGAAGACCTGCCTGGAATTTGGCGCCTCAGAGTAACCATAGCACGTTCAGCGGGAGGGCCAGCATGGCGTTTGGCGCCCCCAGGTAACCATATTACGTATGGATTGAAGTCACTGAAGACCTACATGACGTTTGGCGCCTCATGGTAACCATAACACGTTTGACGGGAGGGCCATAGCAGTTGAACCGCAGGCTATCACACCAACAAAGTGTGTAGCAGTGGCCAAAAGGTTGAAGTGATGAGTTTCTGCTGACAGTAGCTAGTTGAGCCATGTATCAGTACCACTGTTTGATGAGTGTTTGGGGGAAAAGAAGCTTGGGGCAATGGTGATAGAGTGACATGAGTTGACGTCATGGGCGGTGGAATAACTGATTTGGAAGCCTATATAAAGGAGTTAAAGTCTCAGATTCGGGGGTTAGTTGATTAGCAAATCTCGCATCTCACAACTTTAAAAAATCCAAGAGCCAATAGTCTAGTGATAGAGAGACAAAATAGGCCAGCACTTGACCACTTGAGTGAATTGTAACGAACATGTTGTAAGACCCGAGGTGCTAATTTACTCTCTGTAATCTCACTATCCCAATTATAACTCAGGTCGGTCTTGAACCTGAGCAAGTAATAAAATAACCCATTATCTGTAGACGTAGGTTGGAGACACTCTCCACTGAACCACGTAAATTTCGTGCATTTCTTATCTGCCTACTAAATTTGTCATCGGTTCCTTACAAACTAAATAAATTCACTACTGAGAGAGGTTTATTCAAATGGTTAATTTCCCATATCGCTATTCGAACGAAAAACTGTCGTCAACACCTTATATTCTTATTTAACTATTATTGAATAATTATATATAAAGTCATTTAGCCTTAATTTCATTTCCTATGTGAGATAAAGAACTTTCCTTTTAACTTTCCAATTTCATGGATATACTTTGAGAGTTGACTTCTCATTCAGTCGAATATCGTTTTGAAAATATAAATATGTGATTTCAAATTACTTAAGAGGAGAATCTCACATTTTATTTTTATTAAGTGAATCTCATTCGGCAGGTTTTCCAACGTTTCCAAAAAAATGAGTCCCACTTAAATTTATATCACAAATAACATATCAAAAAACTATTTTTCCAACATTATTTTACACACTGTATCAATATTGTAATGACACCACTGGATAGAAATGCTACTTTGAATATTTGGTTTTCTGTGTTCCATTGCAAATTTGCAATAACTATTAACTTAGCATTGGCCTGTTTCTGACTTTATATTATGATGATGATGATTTTTCACAAGGCAAAGTGGAATAACTTTTTACCGTGGAAGCGTGGCACGACATGAAATTAGGGGTGACAAAACGAAACAACGAATAGAATTTAGTATTCGTTTAATAAATGTGTAAGGAACCTAGGACACCACTTATCTCCACATTGATATGATATTGTCCACTTTGGGCCTAAGCCCTCATGGATTTGCTCTTGGGTTATACCCAAAAGGCCTCATACCAATGAAGATACATGTCCATCCTTATATGCCCATGATCTTCCCCATTTCTAACTAATGTGGGACTTTGAGACTTTGTTTGCACACCCAACAATCCTCCCCTCGAACAAAGGACCACAAAGGACCACCGAGCCTCCCCTCAAACGATCATCCATCCGTCCACTCTAGCCCAGGCCAACTCATCTTCACCGTGTTGGGATTAGGACACGTCCATGAAGACCGGAGCACACCGCCTATCTAACCGAACACATTCACGGATCACGATCGGGGCTCACCACCTTTTTGTTCGGTATTCCGAGGATTCATCCACATGGCTAACTACGGGGCATGGCTCTGATACCACTTGTAAGGAACCTAGGACACCATTTATCTCCACATTGGTATGATATTGTCCACTTTGGGCCTAAGCCCTCATGGATTTGCTCTTGGGTATACCCTAAAGGCCTCATACCAATGAAGATACATGTCCATCATTATATGCCCATGATCTTCCCCATTTCTAACCAATGTGGGACTTTGGGACTTTGTTTGCACACCCAACAAAATGAATATTCGAATTTGATTCGTTTACATAAAATTAAACGAATCGAATTTAGTATTCGTTTAATAAATGAATATTCGTATTCGATTCATTATTCGTTTAATTAAAATTAAATACAAAATATCAGTTAGAATTTAGGGTATAAGTAGTTAATTACTAATATAACATTCCTGTTAAATACATTTGTTCAAAAACTTTAAGAGTAATTTTGTAATATAACTAAACCGATAATAAACGAATTGAATTTGAATTCGATTTGTTTATGATTCGTTTAATAAACGAATTCTAAACGAATAAATGAATTGATAATCTCAATAAACGAATCGAATCGAATTGACCCATTTATTAAACGAATCCATTTTTCCAAACTCATATTCGCTTAAAAGCGAATCGAATCAAACGAATAAACGAATCATAACCCAAATTGCCACCCCTACATGAAACAGCCTCGAACAATAACCTAGCGTGGGCCCAAAGCTAGCCCTTAACGAGTAACGACACGACAACATGAGCATATCTTCAACTTTTTTGCTTTGACCCACAAGCTACTACTCCATTCTGGTCTCGTCACGTATATGTATTTATATGTCTAATCTCACTACAATACAAAGTGTTGTTACCCGTTTTTCACAACTTTTTTCTCACAAGTTCTTCAAGTTTCGCAAGCACTCGCTTTGACGCAACTGTTCAATTTTCATCAGGGTCAAGTGTTCTTATCTCAAAAGTATTTTACTTCAGAAAACTCAAAAGGTACAATCAATCACAACCCTGTAATTTTCTTATTATGTTCTTATGTAATTAGTGTTTTTTTGAATTCCATTTTTTTTTTGGGCAGAAAAAATGCTAATCATTTGCTTATGAAATCCTGTAACTTTCAAAAGAGAAAAAAAATCATTAGAGTAATGCTTTTTGGTTCTGACTTTGTTGAAGTAATTAATTTTTTGATTTTATTTCTAGTACTTCTATAGATATTGATGGATAGGAAACAGCATATTGCTATATTTACAACTGCAAGCCTGCCTTGGTTGACTGGGACAGCAGTGAATCCTCTGTTCCGTGCTGCTTATCTTGCGAAACACGGGGAAAGAAGAGTTATTTTAGTGATTCCTTGGTTATCTTTGAAAGATCAAAAAAGGGTGTATCCCGGAAACATCAAATTTGCTTCACCTAGAGAGCAGGAAGCATATGTTCGTTGCTGGCTTGAGGAGAGAGCTGGGTTTAAATCTACTTTTGACATTCGATTCTATCCTGGAAAGGTAAAATTTACGCTGTGTATGATGAGATAGAATGTGAATTTGGGTTAATCTGTGTTGATCATGGCATCACTTGTGGGGTGTTGCAGTTTTCTGTAGATAAAAAGAGCATTCTTGCTGTAGGAGACATATCGGAAACCATCCCTGATGAAGAGGCTGATATTGCTGTCCTCGAGGAGCCTGAGCATCTTACTTGGTTTCATCATGGGAAGAGATGGAAAACAAAATTCCGCCTTGTTGTAGGAATTGTACACACCAATTATCTGGAATATGTCAAGAGAGAGAATAATATACCATTGCAAGCATTTGTCCTTCAGTATATAAATAGCTGGCTTGTTCGTATCTATTGCCACAAGGTACGCTTTCTGATTCATTGTTTCATTTGTATCTTTGGATGGTTTTATGTTTATTGTTCTCTTTATTTAGAAGGATAGATCAATGGATTTTCAAATTGTTGGCTTATTTAAACTTACATTAAAGCTAACAAAAAATGTTGAATCTGCTTGAAAATTTGCTTCTCACCAGATAGCATAATGTTGTAATTGCAGGTAATTAGGCTATCTGCTGCCACACAGGAATATCCTAATTCCATCGTCTGCAATGTTCATGGAGTCAATCCCAAATTCCTTGAAATTGGCAAGAAAAAGATGGAGCAACAACAAAGTGGGAACCACGCGTTCATGAAGGGTGCCTACTACATTGGGAGGATGGTGTGGAGTAAAGGCTACCAAGAGCTGCTTGAACTTCTTGACGATCACCAGAATGAGCTAACGGGGCTTGAAGTGGATTTATATGGCAATGGGGAAGACTTCAATCAAATTCAAGATGCTGCTAAAAAGTTAAAATTAGTAGTTAGAGTCTTCCCTGGACGTGATCACGCTGACCCCATATTCCACGAGTAAGCTTCATTCATGTGTCCAACTTTGATAGCATTTCAACAGTTATAGCTCTAATCGAAATTACTTCCTCTTTGAGATTATCAAATCGGTTGTGATCAGGAATCAAATTTGACATTGTGTTTTTCTCTTTCAGTTACAAAGTGTTCCTGAATCCAAGCACAACAGATGTTGTTTGCACAGCCACAGCTGAAGCATTGGCCATGGGAAAAATTGTTGTCTGTGCCAACCACCCCTCAAATGACTTCTTCAAGCAATTCCCAAATTGCCGAACTTATGCTGACAGCAATGGCTTCGTTGAAGCCACACTCAAAGCACTCGCTGAAGAGCCTGCTCAACCAACCGATGCACAGAGGCATCAACTGTCATGGGAGTCTGCAACTGTACGGTTTCTTCAAGTTGCTGAGCTGGACCAGGCTGTTGTGAAGAAACCATCAAAAAGTCCTTCACAGAACTTTGCACCCAAGTCATTCGATTCGAAGAGAATCCTGGAGGAAGCTTTGGCGTATTTGCATCATGTAGCATCTGGATTTGAAACATCAAGAAGAGCATTGGGTGCAATTCCTGAAAGCTTGCAACCTGATGAAGAGCTGTGCAAGGAACTTGGATTGGTAACAGGACTGGGCAAAAACAACTGTAACCGAACAAACCAAAGTCTGTTGGGTTCGGTTTTGTTAATAATCGGCTCGTTGGTCGGTTTTATGTTTATAAGACCTACAAAACTGGAAATGTCTGTAAACACTCGCCTAGGTAACAAAAAGCAAGCAATATTAAGGCTCCATTTGGCTTAGCGCACATAAATATTAAGCAATTTTTAGTTTTTATAAGCAATATACAAGAATAGTTAATTTATGTTCTTATTTCCATGATATAATTTTTGTTATTGCGATTGGTCTAATAATTTTCTCAGGAAATTTTGGGTGTTACACCATCCCACTGCCACTCATGTCCTGGAAACTTTCTTTGTTGAGGACATAAACCTCTAACGGAGTAAATTCCAGGTATCATGATATTGGTGGGAGTAAGATTTTTGATCTCATGTGTTTGAGCAGCACTACAGATACACTTATCTTATATCCAATAGATTTCAGCCTTATAATAAGGGATGTTAAAAATCCTCCCGATTCGTTACGACATGTAAGTAAATAATTTTTTATATCTATTAGTTGGAGGGATCAGATACGAGTATTGACATATCTTTTCTAATACAGGTACAATCACTGTGTAAACGAGAACTTGTTCAGGATTTCACCGAGACCCAATACGAATAAAATTTTCATACATATTAATTGAATAAATATAATGTGATATCATACTCAACTCGTTCTCATATTTAATCATCAACTCTAACCCAAAAAAAAAAAAATGAAAAACAAAAACAAATAAACATCCTTCCCAGTTCCCACTTAGATATGATGAGAAATAAAATCACTGTGTGAACGAGAATTTACACAGGATTTCGCCGAGACCCAATACAAATAAAATTTTCATACATATTAATTGAACAAATTTTCATACATATTAATGCGATATCATATCCAATTAGTTCTCATATTTAATCATCAACTTTGTCCAAATTTTTTTTAAAAAAATGAAAAACAAAAACAAATAAATATCCTTCCGAGTTCCCACTATAATGAGAAATACTCTAAATTTGGAGAAAATCTTTGGTGCAACAGTGGTACCACGTCATTCATGCAACAAGTCAATCATCATTTGTCATGCGTGCTAAAAAGTCAAAAAATAACTAAAAAATAGGAAGAAAATTAAATATGTTATTTTTTAATTGATTGGTGGTACCACGTCATCCATATCAATGTTACATCAAAGATTTACTCCTCAATTTGAGACGGTATTTTCGAGGACTCGAATTCATGCTTTTTCGAGTTACATTGGGCTAAGAGCCCAAGTGGCCTAGAGCCGTCGTTAAATAGTGAGATTATTTAAGTGAGGTGTTGATGCGGAAATTTTTAAACATCAACGGTGGGAAAATCAAAGGAGTACATACAGCCGAGCAGCACAACATATAATATAACTAGGGTTTCTTTAGCCTTTAATTTCCTCTCTATATAATAAACACACCCCCTAACTTCTCCTTCACTCGACCTTCGCAGCCTTCCTCTTTCCTCTGTAAAAGCTAAAGGCATTTAGGGTTTAGATTCGATCTTTTCGTAGGGTTTCGACTAAATCTTCGTTTTAGATTCTAAATCAAAAACGTTTTTTTTTTTTTGAGTTGCATTTCATTCATATCATTCGATGATGCGGTGGCGAAATGATATCATGTGATGAGGAATTTAACTGCAACAAAATGATCGATTAGTATCTTGATTATTATGTATTTAAGTCTCTGATGATTTCATTTCGCCTCTACTATACAATTCTAAATTATTATCTTTAATTTCTTGAAATCTAAGATTTTTTTTTCCAATTTTTTTGGTTCGAATTTAGGGTTTTCAATTTTCGATAATTTTCTCTGGAGACGTGATGATATATCTTTTGGTCCGTGTTTCTGAATTAACCGTGACCGATAATCTTTTACCAATTTCTGATCTCCCCAATTGGTGAGCGTAGTGAGTGAGTCAAATTAAAGTATTTGACGAATCTGGTTAATTCATATTGAATCCATATTGTAAATCCCCTAATAAATATTTTTTTGTATAGATCAAAACCTTAATTTTTGTTTGTTCGATAAACCCTAATTTCTTGTTTCGTTGTAAAATTTATGTCTAATATGTTCTTTGAATTTGTCAACTGCTGTGATGATTTTTGAATCAATTCACATGTCAGACTTCAGAGATTTTTTTTCAAAAAAATCAATGAGAATGACTACATAATTCTGAGCAGTTCCATTCTTTGTAGGTTCATTCTTATAACCTGATATAGTACATTTAATTATCATTTATTTAATAAACTTTTAATATTTTAATACACTTATCAAGAAATATTATTGGATTGTCATATTATTATTAAAAGTTGGAAATAATAATGTATTTCTTGCAAGAAAACAGAGAGCCTTTTATATAAATCATTTGTTCATTCCATTTCCAAATTGAAAGTGAGACTCATCCAGGAGAATTGGGAAAGAGAGGGAAGTTGCAATCAAATTGATCAACTACAAAATAGACTAAAATTTGTCTCTGTACAGCAGCAAGTTTTGAACCAAAAATTTGTTAAAACAGATGGTGGCACTTGTAATACGGCTTTAACTGACTGTCGAGTGCTGGGACTTGCTCAAAATTTCAGCTGCCTCTTTGGGGAATCTTTTGACTTCTCAAATAATGACTCGATTTTCTGGATATCAAGACAAGAAAGGCAAGTGAGCACGAAAGAAAAAGCTGGACACATTAATGGACATGTTAATGCAGAGCTAAAGCAATTTGAAGTCCTCAATTTTAACAATCAAATTGGTAGTTTTAAGTAAGCAAAGTTCTGTTTCTGTTTTGATTTTTCAGTAGGGAAAATGGAAGATGGTGGGGAATATGTTGACTTTACAATAAGACACAAGATGCCTAAACACGGAATAAAAAAAGGATTTGTGTTGGCTGAAATGAGAACAGTTTTACAAGAACTACATACCTTGACTGATTTATTAACTTCATCAAGTTTGTTTAGGATCAACTGCTCGGGTACCATGCCTCTCCGCTCCACAGAAGCTTGGTGTGGTGAACCCGCCATCTGAACAACATGGGCAATAACAAGAAGAGATGAATCTGTTAATAAGTTCATCAACATGAAAGGCACAAAAACCAGCAAATGATGATAAATATCAGTAACTAAAACAGAGATGGAAGCAAACTCCTAAAAGGCTAATGCTATGTTTTGCTTGACTCTAATCCTTGAGATTTTTCTCAAAAACCTGGGCTTCCAACAGATGAAGCAGGTGCTGACGCTTTGCCATCAAAATTGTTCTCCACAGATCATAGGAAAGATAATAATTAACTAACAGCATAACTACATTTATATCCAGGTTTCTGTTAGACATTCCTGGAATAGAATTATATTTTAAAATTTTAAACAGCCTGTAGATGGGTTTGATGTTCCAGTGCTTAGTAGGATTTTGAACAAGTTCCCGAGAGCAGAATCTAAGAATTTGAACAGCCTGCCTTACCTTCCAACTTTTGGATGGCGATCTCAAAACAGCTGGTCCCTCTGTCAATGATGTCATTCGGGACATACTTCCCCCTTCAACAGTGAGAGCATTTACTCTCCAGTTTTTACCAGCATCCTGTATGACCTTTGCAGCTTCTGTTATAATGACCTGAATGAAATGGGAAATCTTGTTTATGATTCAAAAACCATAATTGTATGTGTGAAAAATGCCATCAGTTTTCATAATGTAAGAGATTAGACAAAGAGAAGAGACATGATTTACCTTCCTCAGAAGACCAGGGTTAGCAACCCCTTGTACCTGTAGTTCATCAACAGGTGCAGCTTTTCCACATGCTATACTTTCAACCCTGAAGGTATGAATTCCATAAATCGACTGTAAGCAACCTATAAACATCAGAAAATGAAGAAGATAATTAGTCCTCAAAGAAGCATATGTTAAACAATGTACTTCTAATTACCAAAAAAATGTTGGAACCAACACAAATTTAATCACAACTAATAGGAAGCTAATAAATGGATCCAAACCAATCTATAAAGCTAAACGACAACACGTCAAAAAAGCATATTAGAAGCCAGTTTGCGCTGTAAGTTCATACTGTAGCAGTGCAATTATTTTTTCCTACTCGAGCCAGCGGTGCATATTATACAGACAGTCCAAGTTGCAGTAACTTCATAAATGAGCCATTCACTTCCCTTTTCTAACTTATATGACTACAGAATAAAGGTAACAATACAACTATGTTTTCTGCTTTTGATTGTATCATATACAACTATTACATGTGTATATTATTGTTGCCTAACAGTTTCATGTGCTTATGCACGAGGACAGGCATCAATACCTTGTTCAATGATGACATCAATCACAAGAGAAAGAGGTACATGCTTCTCAATTATTGTCTTGCCCCAAAAAGGAATGAATGATGGCCTCGAAACCTTTACAAAAAATAATGTAACAGAAAAGTAAACAAAAAATTTAACCCCAACAAAATTTTCTGTCTTCCTTATCAAATTTTATGTATTCACATACCTTGTAAACTATTTCGCTAGGTGTCACGTATAGTTTACGCGATGAAATGTCCTTTCGAAGCACATATCTCCGAATTGGCAGATAAAGCAACATAAAAATGCCAACTCCCCATGCTAAAACCAACAGAAGTGATATTGAAAACCAAATAACAGTGTCATACTTTACGTTATTACTAGCATGTTCCTCAAATGAAGCTGCATACAGTATCTCTTCAGAACAATTGGCTGCTTCTTCGTTACCATCACCATAATTATCTTCTTCTACCTCCAGCTCGGAGTCAGAAAGCAGCTGATCCTTCGATGATCTAAGTTCCGATAACCCATCGGCGTGGCCCAACAACATTTCTTTACGCTCACAATCAATGGATATATTAATTAGAGATTTCAGAATCTACGAATTCGAAACGCAATCAGATGAATACGAAGCACAGATTAGTAATTTCAATACTTACCGGTTAATCCTTGTAGATGCTTTGATTGATTGATTGAGTTACGTTGATAATTATTGATTCATTTCTAGGGTTTCCTGTGAAATTTAGGGTTTTAAATTTTAATTTATTTGTCTTTTCGGGGGGCTTCGTAAGTCGTAACTGAACTAACAGTCCACGTTCCAGTAAAATCAGTTCCATGATTATCGTCATGTAGCTAATGATCTAACGGTCCATGATGTATGAGCATCGAGCAGGGACCCTAAACATTTACCGTCGCGGGTAAATTGATCCGAGCCGTTAACTAAAAGCCCAATTCGTGAAAAGCGTGGGCTGCCAGGAAGAGTCTCGACCAATGACCTGGCGTGGGCCCAAATTGAATACGTTACGACATCGTATAGGCAGTTGAACTTGAATAAAAAACGTTGGGACCAATCGTAAATTACCTCGTCTGCTTAAAATTAACAAACAAACAAAAACTCAACAAATCAAACCCCACATTTCCTTCAAGTTTCTCAGGTCGCTTTGACGCAACTTTTATGTTTGAAAAATCGAAAGGTACAATCAAACTAAGCGCTCTATTTCTCTGATTATGATCTTGTATTATTATTATTTTTTTTTTTGTGGGTTGAAAAATGGGGAATCATTTGCTGTTAAGATCATGTGAATTTTATAATTAGCTTATATTATAGCTTGAAATAATACATGTAGTGGGTTACTTTTAGTTCTGGCTTTGATTGTTTATTCAAGTCATCAATTTTTTTTAATTCCTAAATTTTGCACAGGTATTCTTAGGGTTGGGCTGATGATTGATTGATGGATAGGAAGCAGCATATTGCTATATTTACCACAGCTAGCCTTCCTTGGTTGACTGGGACAGCTGTGAATCCTCTATTCCGTGCCGCGTATCTTGCAAAAGATGGAGAAAGAAAAGTTACTTTGGTGATTCCTTGGTTATCTTTGAATCATCAAAAACTAGTATATCCCGGAGACATCACTTTTAATTCACCCAAAGAGCATGAGTCATATGTTCGACGGTGGCTTGAGGAAAGGACTGGGTTTACGTCCACTTTCGAATTACGTTTCTATCCTGGAAAGGTAGAACTTGATGTTTGTTATTCTCATTGTTTATTATTGTTTCTGAATAAAGGCTACGACAACAAGTGGTCGGTGATATGAATTTTGATGTTTGTTCATGGCATCACTTCTGTTGCAGTTTGCTGTTGATAAAAGGAGCATTCTTGCTGTAGGAGACATATCAGATGTCATCCCTGATGAAGAAGCGGATATTGCTGTCCTTGAGGAGCCTGAGCATCTTACATGGTTTCATCATGGGAAGAGATGGAAAACTAAATTCCGCTTTGTTGTAGGAATCGTACACACCAATTATCTAGAATATGTCAAGAGAGAGAAGAATGGACGATTGCAAGCATTTATTCTTAAATATGCAAATAGCTGGCTTGTTGATATTTATTGCCACAAGGTATGCTTTCTGATTTATTGTGTAATTTGTACATATAATTTTGCATCTTTGGATGGTCCAATGTTGATAATTTTCTTTCACTTCTCCAACTTAACAATTTTTTGCCTTAGTATGCTCTAATACGCTCAAATTAATTAGGCAAGTTGTTCACACTTGAATAAGACATTTATTATTTTCATATTTGGATGTTCAATGTTTTTTTTTTTTTTTTTTTTTTTTTTGCTATTAGTCCAACTAAGCAATTTTCAGCTTTTGAATACTATAATCAGCCCAAACTAATTATGCAAGTTGTTACCGCTTGAATTTGACCTTTATTTCAAGGACTGACACTCATTATCAATGCATTTGAACCTTTATGTGTAATTAATTTCCTTATCAGGTCAGTCATGTTGATTCTTGAAAATTTTAGTCACATAATTTCCATGTGGAATTTGCTTTTTCTCATTTGTTTGGTCGTTGAAAAATTGCTTCTTACCAGATAGTATTATGTGATTGCAGGTAATTAGGTTATCTGCTGCCACACAGGAATATACTAATTCCATCATCTGCAATGTTCATGGAGTCAATCCTAAATTCCTTGAGATTGGCCAGAAAAAGAAGGACCAACAACAAAGTGGTAACCAGGCATTCACGAAGGGCGCCTACTACATCGGGAAGATGGTGTGGAGTAAAGGCTACAAAGAGCTGCTTGAACTTCTTGATGATCACGGACAGGAGCTAGAAGGGCTTGAGGTGGATTTATATGGCAGTGGGGAGGATTCTGATCAAATTCAAGAAGCTGCTAAAAAATTAAAACTAGTAGTTAGAGTTTATCCTGGTCGTGATCATGCTGATCCCATTTTCCACGAGTAAGCTGCTTACCATATATGTCCAACCATGACAGCATTTCCACAGTTATAACTCTGATAAATCATCAAATGCAACAGTTATAAGATTGTTCTTTTTCTTTTTTCCCCTCTTTCAGTTATAAACTGTTCCTGAATCCAAGCACAACTGATGTTGTTTGCACAACCACAGCCGAAGCATTGGCCATGGGAAAAATTGTTGTATGTGCCAATCACACCTCTAATGACTTCTTCAAACAATTCCCAAATTGCCGAACATATGATGACAACAATGGGTTCGTTGAAGCCACGCTCAAAGCACTAGCTGAAGAGCCTGCTCAACCAACTGATGCACAGAGGCATCAACTGTCTTGGGAGTCTGCAACAGAACGGTTTTTGAGAGTTGCTGAGCTGGACCAGGCTGTTGTCAAGAAACCATCAAAAAGTCCTTCAAAGCACTTTGCATCCACATCATTAAATTTGAAGAGAAACATGGATGATGCTTCGGCATATGTTCATTATGTAGCATCTGGGTTTGAAACATCAAGAAGAGCATTTGGTGCAATTCCTGAGAGCTTGCAACCGGATGAAGAGTTATGCAAAGAACTTGGGTTGGTAAACCCTATGGCAAGCGAGGCTAAAAAAAATTGGTTCTAAGTAGAATTTTCTGCACCGAAAAATGTGAACTTGATCGAAAGCCTAGAAAGTGGATGGGTTCAATGACTTTTTTTCGTTCTTTAGTTTTAATTAAAGTTAGAAATTGCAAATAAACAATCTTTCTGCTTCACTGGGGGTGCATACGAGTGGTGGCTTTCCTCTTGGCCCCAACACAGAAAGCAGAAAGGGAAGGGACTGTGTACGCTGAATGCAAACCAAACTGGATTGTAAGCTCTGTATAGACATTCACAATTGTATTTGTATTTGTTCTTTACAGTGTTCCATATATTTGTCGATTTAGTATTCTGAAATATGTTGTTTATCTTTCATTCGATCTGAAAAATAAATGAAGTGAAATCAGACGCAGCAATTAAGTTAAAACATCAATGCCTGATGATCTTTCGAGGTCTCAGAGGCATGGCTAAGAAGATTCAGCCTTCTCTCTGTCGATTTGTCAAGTAAAGAGCTTAACCAAATTTGATAGCTGCTGCCAATGACAACAAGCTGCATTCACCATCAGCTTGACAGTCCCGGCAACTGGCAATCTATCTATTAAAAACAATTAACTGCAGACATTCCAGGTTTTATTGTTCTCTGAAACAGGTAATCTTGTAAAATAAAAGCAACAATGGGGGATTATGTACTGTTGAAGTTTATTAATTTATTTGTTGAAATATCTAATAACTTTATTAACACACATTTATTAACTAATAATATCATATAAATGATAAGTAATCAATTTGTAGAGACTATTTGTAGAATTATTGTGACAAAATTTGAATCTCATTTATTTATGCAATAACACTCACTGGGCTCTTTTAAGTAGAACAGGAATATAATCTCGTCAAGTATCATTCAGTGAACTAATCGCAACGTATGGATGAATTATAATTGCATAAAGAGAAAAAAAGAGACATAATTTAAGTTGTTCTGCAAAGTGCCAATCTATTTACAAGCCACTTTCTAACAGTTGTCATGTGTCATGTCAAGGGGTTGCCGTATATTATGTACAATGTCATGAACTATTTGTTTCAGCTCCCAGTAAACATGGTAGTTCTGTAAGAACTTTTGCAGGTAAAACAACATCGTTTTAAGACACAGCCGAAGTTTCCAAATCCTGTAATGTAACGGCTGGTTTTTCAACTTTCATTTTTCTCCTAGAAACCACCTGCATACCAATACCAAAGTAAATCCAAACCAGAACCCCCCACAAAACCAAAACTGCTGCTATCCTCATATGGCAATAAACAACTCAAAATGTAACTGTAACTTTGAAAGAATCAATTTCTGCATCATTGTTTTGCTGTGAACTTCCACGTTTTGCAAACTCACAGAAAATGTCAACACCTGGTTCCCCAGGAATCATTTCTCCTTCACTTCACTCTCCTTTTAAACCCTTGTTCTTATCACAAGTTCACTCACATACAGCTAAAGGTCTTGCGGAGTCAGTTTCATTTTCTGCTAACAATGGCTGATCAACAGAACTCTGATGCTTTGCCTGATGGATGGATTGTTGTCAACAAAGTCACCAAAAAGGGTGACATAGTGGAGGTAATTCAACTAATTAACCTCTCAACTTTATGTCATTTATATATTGCTTCAATCAGTTTTTGTGTCGACTTTTTTTCAAATCTGATGTTTCTCCTCTTAGCCACTTCATTTGTAAATCTTACTTGCTGCTGATAGAGTAGTTTGAGATCTCTGTGTCAAGGTTTGTGTACATCTTCTAGCTCACTTTTGTTAGAACGCTGTTTTGTTTCTGCATGTTACTGATTCCATATCAGGTAAAGGATGTATCTTTGAATGAGGGAACATATATTAACTAACAGCTGAAGTGTATATTCTCAAGGCCATAAGCCATATTAGGTGGACTCGCTAATTAAATTAGTTGCTTCTGTAAATGTTGGTGGACATGAGACAGGATCTTCTTTGATAAGTAGATCTATATCTTGAAAGTCGTTATTTAGATTGATGTTGATGTAAGTTAAAAGCTACTCTGAAAATAGTTAAGATTCAGTTGCTTAATCATGAGCTCATTATGAGATTTTCCAATTTTAGAAGTTTGAATTTGGCGATAGACGACAAACAATTTTTGTCATCTGTTGAATGCCGTGGTTGTGTTTATTTAAAGATATTCTTCTTATGAGATTTTCCGATTTAAGATAGTTGAAGTTTGGCGATAGACGACAAAAAATTTTGCCGTCTCTTAAATGCCATGATCATGTCTAATTTTCCTAGAATGGCTATTATTGAGGTAGATTAATGTTAAATGCATGCTGATGGCTGGGAATATGAAAATTTTGGTGGCTGCAGGGATGATTTATTAAAGAGAACCTATATTGAGTCCATTGTTGAGGTAACAGTATGCATTGATATACTGGGGATACTTGTTGGTAATATCCTAGCATATTCCTTTCCTTAATTGTTTACCAGCGGAGATATTGGCTTCAGGATTAAGGTTCAGGATTCACTGTGTTGAGTTGTACTGTTATCTGAACATTAAATTGAATCTGACAGCTTAAACTTATTAGGAAAATAAATCATTCAGCTTTTGAATGTAATTTGCTTACCTAGTTAAGATTGCTTCTTTCCGAGAACCATTATCGAGTATTGCTATGACCAGCTATCAAGATTTTAGCCTGCAAATCAATGTGACATCTCTACAACACGCCTTTCCCCAAACAAAAAGCATTATATATAGGATTAGGTGACCCCCTGAAGTTAGAATAGAGCTTTCATAATCTTGTCAAAGTTTTCCACTCTAGTATGGTCATTAAATAAGCCTGTGCAGCTTTATACCAATTACGTGCATTGGCCACGGCTTAAGGTTCTATGCATGAGTATCATTCTGAGTGCATATGGCGATGAATAAATGTAACAGTACAATTAATTGTTCGATAACTTAAAAGCTTTACTTTGTCGTATCTAACTCTTCTGATTGCGTATACACCTTTCTTGGATTGTTTAGTGTTTGATGTGAATTGATAAGCCATTGTCCAATGTCTCATATTCACTTTACTAGTTTGTAACTTGTAACAGTACATGAACTTGGAAAATTTTGGAAAGTCGGAACATTTATTTATATTTTAACTGAGTAGAAGATAACTCCTTTTAATGTGACTGCTGTAGTATTTCAAGAATACTGAGACACAGCAAACATTTAACACAAGAGAAGATCTCAACCGTTATGTTGCATATGCAAGGCGAGCGAAGCTTCCTCAAATGGTCAGTTTTAAAAGTTGAAAAAAAAGTTGAAGAAACATATGGGTTGCTCTGAACTTTGGAGAAAAAACTGCAGAATCTGGCATATTGTACAGCACATGCAATCTTCTTGATTTTTTGCAACCACTTTGTTTGTAAATGTTTTCAAAGTTTTACTGCAGGAACATACAATTTCAATGGAACTCTTTTCAAGAGCTTTCTTTTTTCAAGCTTTATACTCCATTTCTATTCACTTAATGTTTGTCATTTTCCTTTTCTTTTACCTTTCTAAATTTATAGATGGATGGTAACCAGCTAGAGGAAGTACATTGCAGTAGATGCTGGAACACTGGACACACTATACTGGAGTGTCCTCCTGATGATAGAATCATTGTCGTACCATTTATTCACTCACTTCTCTTTTAATATTCTCATTCCATTAACTCTCTATTCTCACTTTTTATTTTATTTTAAACTTTCAGGGGTTTAATGAAGTAGTGAGAGGCAAGGCAAATGGAAAAGCTTGCAGCCGCTGTGGGCGAAAGGGGCATAACATCCTCTCCTGCCATGGACCTATATTCAAAAAATGAACTTTCAGTTTCAGTTGCGGTTGCGGTTTCAGTTTATATGTGTTTTTCCCCAGCTTTGAGCTTCTGAATTCTGAACATTTGAATGCTTTTGTTTGTCAGCTTTGAAATTCAGTTGTTTATGTTATTATGTTGCCCTTAATTTTTAAATCGATGTTGTGATTTATGATTCTTATGGTGATGCTTATTAGCTAGATTATCATTTTTGTGAATGCAGCCCATTGAGAGTCATATTTGAGGTTGATTAATGCAGTCCATGTTGTGATTCACCGATCACTTTAGAGTGTATTGAGGAGGAAAAATCCGAATTGTAATTTTATTACTACAAGAATAAATACTACAAGTTTACAACTAGAAACTTAACAAAAAACCTCACACTCTTAAGCTCTCTACTTGGAGCTTACACACTTTGGGATGCATTACAATGGTCATGGGAGCTCATTTTTATAGTGCCAAACCGCGTGAACAGTGTCACGCGGTTTGAGCAAGCTGGCCATACGTTTCCAGCTTCAGGTTCTCTGGCAAGCAAGTAAAAACTTGCTTTCGGTGGAAATGACAGCAAGCTCACTGCTTGCTGTCTTCAACTTCAACAAATCTCCCCCTCGGTGAAGATTTCCCAGGAATCTGAGCCGACCATCAATCATCCAAATCGGATCCTTCAAAGGATCCTCCCCTGGCTGCATCTGTATGACTGCCTACGTACCCTGAGTTGGGATCAAGCCAATCGTAGTTCTATATATCATCTGACAGCTATCCCGGTTATATCTCTGCACAACTCTAGCTTGTCCCGATCATCGTTCCTTTGTTGTCATGTAAGTTGTGTCTCTGCACAGCTCTCTTCACTGCATCTCTGTACAGTGTGCTTCTGCTATGTCTCTGCATAGTACAATCCACTGCGTCTCTGCACAGTAATCTTCTGTTGTGTCTCTGCACAGTAATCTTCTGTTGTGTCTCTGCACAGTTCTGTTGCCATGTTTCTTCACTCATTTGTTCCTCAGTGCCTTCTTGCATTTGGGAAACTCTCTGGCTCCCCCACATCAGTAAGCAGAATATATTCGGATCCCTGATATCTGGTTGATGGAATCCTGCCTCGCTCAGATCTTCTTGTCTGAGGTCCACTGGTTTCAGGAGGTCTATCATCATCCATCTCTGTGAATGATCTTGCAGCTTCTAGTGGAGTGGGTTGCGGCTCCCCCTGCTCAACACTTTCTTCTGTAATCTCCGATGGAACAGGCTGTGTCTCCCCCTGCTCAACATCTTCATTTGCCTCCTCTGGTTCTGCTTCTGGAATTTCCTCGTGCACCATATCTGTGGCCAATTGTGCTGGTGCTGGGTCTGGATTCCTGTTGGTACTGGTATTGGAAGACATTCTGGGCATTTCAATGTCTTCAATTGTTCGGTCTTCAAGAAACTCTACTTCCTGGCTTCTGATGACCATCTTTTCCTTCGGATCCCATAGTCTGTATCCAAATTCTTCATCTCCATGGCCTAGGAATATACATGGAGTCGTCTTTGCATCGAGCTTCTCCCTGAGCTCATTGGATACATATACAACGGCTAAACAACCGAATACTCTAGGGTGAGTGTAGGAGGGATTCTTACCAGACCACAATTTCTCCGGAATCTTCAAGTTCAACGGTTCAGATGGTGATCTGTTTATCAGGTAACATGCAGCACGAACAGCTTCTCCCCAGAATGGCTTTGGCAACTTAGTCATACTGATCATTCCTCTGACTTTCTCCATAATGGTGCGGTTCATGCTTGCAGCGACACCATTATGTTGTGTAGTGTGTGGAACAGTTCTCTCATGTCGAATGCTATGTCTCATGCAGTAGGCTTCGAACTCCCTGGAACTGTACTCGCCTCCATCGTCTGTGCGAAGACACTTCAGCTTCTTCCCTGTTTCATGCTCTACCATGGCGTGGAACAACTTGAACTGATCTAGGACCTGATCCTTCGTTTTGAGGAAATACACCCAGATTTTCCGAGAAGCATCATCAATAAAAGTCAAAAAATATTTGTTACCTCCCAATGAATCAACCTCCAAGGGACCACAAACATCAGAGTGCACCAGACTGAGCAACTCTGAACTTCTCTCTGAAGAGAAATCAAATGAGACTCTGCGTTGCTTACCAATCGAGTAGTGGTTGCAAGGACCTCGTGCAGCATCCTTGGTAAGCTCCTTCTTGTTCAGGGTAGACAACCATCTCCCACTCATGTGTCAGAGTCTCTGTTCCACAGATTTTGAGAAGCCTCTTTTTCAGCTACTTTGAGGCTGTCTGCACAAATCTTCACATGAGTCCTGTATAGTGCGCCGCAAGCATGTCCTCGGGCGACAACCATTACACCTTTCGTCATTCTCCATGTGCCATTTCTGAAGTGATTTTCATAGCCCTGTTTGTCAAGAGCTATCCCCGAGAGTACATTCAGCCGAAGTTCTGGAACATACAGGACATCCTTCAAGGTCAATGTACACCCGACATTTGTCCGCAACTGAATATCACTCATTCCTACTATCCCAGAGGAACTGATATTTCCCATCTTCACTGCTCCAAAGTCTCCCGCTTTGTAGGTTGTGAAGTAATCTCTGTGAGGAGTGACGTGGTAGGATGCTGCGGTATCTACCACCCATTCAACATCTTGGGTTGCGTTGTGAAGACATGTCTCTTCCTGTATGGAGCATATTGCTACATCTGCTTGGACAACGACCAATGTCTCTCCTTCGTCATTCTTCGGCTGGTGATTGCCTTCTCTCTGCTCTCGTTGCAGTTTTCGGCAATTCTTCTTTAGGTGGCCTACAATGCCACAATGTTAGCACTTATAAGTAGGCTTCCTTCCATCTGAGGATCTACCTCTGGTTGTGCTTCTACCTCTTTCTCCGTCTCTTCCTTGATGTCTTCATCGAGTCTCTGTGACGAAGGCTTCTGTCTGTTCTGAGCCAACATCTTTTCTCCTGAACTCCTCATTCGACAGGGCATTTTTTACCATAGGCATGGTAACTTTACCTCATGGAGCGGAATTGCTGAGAGTAACCACCAATGTCTCTCAGCTATCAGGAAGGGAACTGAGTAGTAAGAGGGCTTGTACTTCATCTCCCAGCTGCATGTCTACTGCAGACAACTGGTTCACCAGGCTCTGGAACTCGTTGGTGTGTTCCGCAACGGAAGTTCCACTCCGTAGCTTCAGGTTCACCAAACGCCTCATTAACAAGGCTTTATTCCGAGCTGTCTTGGCCTGGAACATGTCTTCCAGCTTTATCCACATCCTGTAAGCATCTGAATCCTGTGCTACATGGTGGAAGACACTGTGACCGATCCACTGCCTAATCTGACCCAAGGTTCTGTTGTTGAGTTTATTACAGTCATACTCCTTAACAGACTCTGGCTTCACTCCCTTTAAAACTCGATGACATCAAACAGATCTTTACAATGTAAAAAATCTATCATCCTAGGTCTCCAGAGGGAGTAATTAGTGGCAGCCAGTTTAATCAGTGCACCAGAATGAGAATCCTCCATCTCAATTTTAAGTTTTAAAGTTTAAAATGGGAATACACTAAAATCGGGTCTGAATTTCATAAATCGGAGGTCACCGTTGCGTCCGGAACGGTCGAAAATGGTGGAATAGACACTTCTTTGGTCTAAATCCGACACATGGGCTGATTTGTAAATTCTTAAAAGTTTTGGGGCAAAACTGTAAATTTCAAAACTTCAGGGTGCAAAATGAAATTTACCAGGCTGCTGACGTGGCGATGACGTGACAGTGCTGACATGGCAGGGTGGGACCGGTTTGCTGACGTGGCGGACACGTGGCGCTGACGTGGCGGATGATGTGGCGCTGACGTGGCGGATGACGTGTCTGCTGACTGGGCGCTGACGAGGCGCTGACTGTGTGCTGACTGGGCATGACGTGGCGCTGACGTGGCGGCCACGCGGATTGTCTTCTTCCTTCAGCTCGCGCGTGAAGCGCGTACTGCGCGTACTGCGCGTGGTGGCGCGTGGGTCACTCACTGGAAGGCGCGTGCGGCGCGTGAGAAGGATCTGGACGTCGGTTCGGTCGCCGGAAAATACCACCGTGCTCGTCTCGACGTGAAATAGCTGTTGGTACCCTCAAAAGGAATTTTTGACAACTTTTTCGGAACTCAATTTTTTCGAACCAAACTCCGTTCTTCGGTTTTTCGATCCCAATGAAGAACCAAAGCTCTGATACCACTTGTTGTGATTCACCGATCACTTTAGAGTGTATTTGAGGAAAAACCCGAATTGTAATTTTATTACTACAAGAATAAATACTACAAGTTTACAAGTAGAAACTTAACAAAAAACCTCACACACTCTTAAGCTCTCTACTTGGAGCTTACACACTTTGGGATGCATTACAATGGTCCTGGGAGCTCATTTTTATAGTGCCAAACCGCGTGAACAGTGTCACACGATTTGAGCAAGCTGGCCACACGTTTCCAGCTTCAGCTTCTCTGGCAAGCAAGTAAAAACTTGCTTTCAGTGGAAATGACAGCAAGCTCACTGCTTGCTGTCTTCAACTTCAACAGTCCACGCTCAAATGATTTCCTCAAGTAGTTCCCAAATTGCTGAGCATATGAAAACAACAATGACTCCTCCAAGTCAGAACTTTGATTTATTAGAAGATTTTCATAAAAATTAATAAATATTTATCACATGATAAATTAAAATTATCTTATTAATAAATTAATATTTTTATTATTTTTAGAAGAAATATTTTAATAAAATTTCGGTCTCAAAAATGAGTCCCCATAACAACATGTGTCACGCCGAAATCAGCCCCTGCGGGAAGTACAGCCACATTCATACAAAACAATAACCATTCCCAATCAGCAGCCGAAACCACCACCAAGACCCGCAGTTGTGCACCTCTTTTAGCCCTAAACAACCCTTATGAGCATGAGGAAAGGATTTATGGTCGGTGAATGGCCTAAATTTTAAAAAATTTAATTATATTTTAAGTATTTCTTATTTAAATATAAATATATTAAGAATATCAATTTTAATTTTTTTTTAATATCATAAAAATATTAACAAATTAACATTTGAATTTATAAATAAACTTTGACTCCCCAAGTAGGTAAGGAACTCCCACGTAATTTTCCATCTTCTTTATCATTGTTTCCATTTTCTTTCTTCTTTTATTTTATTTTTGTTGACGGCTGATTTTGGTCTCAGGACAATATTGGAATATTTACTCCCGAGACAATCCTCCATCAATAGTGAATTTGTTCGGTTATGGGGGAACCAAAAGCAAACTTAGCAAAAAACAGATAAATACGCCAATCGACAAAGAGATTTAACGTGGTTCGGCGGATAGGATCCAACCTACATCCATCGGCACATAACGGACGATGTTTTATTACTGAAATATGTTTCTCTGCTCTGTTTTTTGTTTACAAGTCTGATGGTAATGATTCTGATCTCTCTTACTTACATTTTCCCCTTCTATTTATAATAGTGATGAAATCATATTCATTTTCTTATAAGGATAGGATAACTTATCTCCTTATCCCATAAGAATATGATAACTTATCTTCTTATCCCATAAGAATATGATAATTTATCTCATTACCTCATAAGAATAGGATAACTTATCTCATTACCCCATAAGAATAGGATAACTTATCTATTTATCCCATAAGAATAAGATAACTTATCTCTTGGAACATATCCCGTCATATTCCCGGTCTTCATGAGGTCGGTCATGATGGTCTTTTGAACTGAGAATGCTGTTGTCGATCTGATAATGCCCGGTCATCCGATCTTAAGTGGTCGGGTTACCGATCATAAGCGCTCGGCCCGTAACTCATGTGGTCGCCGGTCGGGTCGGTATTAAACAAGGGAGTTATCTTTTTTACCCATGTCGTACTACTTAAATATCATAGTGCTTAAAAAACACCATCAACATTCATCCCCTAATTCTTGGTAACAACGAGTTTGCGAGTGGATGTTGGGAACTATAAAAAAAGATGGTGTGCCGATGAATCCGTCGGTGGTCACTCTAGGAACCGCAGAGAAAAATGTCTTGGCTGCAAATCTGGTCCTTCCTGCCACCTTCATGTGCTCAGTCAACGAGGATCCCGATATCTACCCGTGGAGAAAATGCTTTGCCCTTATGCTGATGACGATCGACTCGGTGGGACGTAACCCGACCCCGAGCTGAGAAAAACATTTGGCTCTGGGGGAATGTCACCTCCTCAGACCAATAGAGGGCCGACCATGGGGGAGATGCTCCGATCCCATGCCGATGATAAGTCTCTCGGTGGGACGTATCCCGACCCCGAGCTGAAGAAAGACTTGGCTCTGGGGGAATGTTACATCCCCAGTCCAAAGAAGCCGACTCGGTGGGACGTAACTCGACCCCGAGCTGAATAAAGACTTGGCTCTGGGGGAATATTACATCCATAGTCCAAAGAAACCGACTCGGTGGGACGTAATCCGACCCCGAGCTAAAAGAGAGACTTGGCTCTGGGGGAATGTTACATCCCTAGTCCAAAGAAGCCGACTCGGTGGGACATAATCTGACCCCGAGCTGAAACAAACATCGATCTCGGCGGTACAAGAGCAGACCCGAGCCGGAAAGAGACATCGGTCTTGGCGGTACAAGAGCAGACCCGAGCCGGAAAGAGATATCGGTCTCGGCGGTACAAGATCAGACCCGAGCCGGAAAGAGACATCGGTCTCGGCGGTACATGAGCAGACCCGAGCTGGAAAGACACATCGATCTCGGTGGTACAAGAGCAGACCCGAGCCGGAAAGAGACATCGGTCTCGACGGTACAAGAGCAGACCCGAGCCGGAGAGAAACATCGATCTCGGCAGTACAAAAGCATACCCGAGCCGGAAAGAGACATCGGTCTCGACGGTACAAGAGCAGACCCGAGCCGGAGAGAAACATCGGTCTCGAAGGTACAAGAGCAGACCCGAGCCGGAAAGAAACATCAAAACCATTGTGTGGGCCATAACAAATAAGTATAATCAAATGTCAGCCTAAGATAGAAGATGTCTTACTCACATTTTTGGGATCCGTTGCCTTTCTTGCAACTCTACAAGGTTCAATACAAGCAAGACTCTTCTTAATACATCATCTTTGCATCTCAGCATTCCACACATCTGACCGGATGACTTCCGCTATCAACTTTGGTCGACCTCAAAAACCGAATGGTCTATGTACACACTGAGATAGCCTTTTTTCACCAAGTCTTCCACCTACTCCCGCAGTCTCTGCACCCATTCGTGGCATGTCCCTTTACGTTATGGTAGATACTGTAAGCCCTACTATTTCCCCCCTCAATCGGGAACCTCCTCAAATTAGGCTCAGCTAACAGACTTTTATCCTGGATTTCCCGAACTATCTGGACCATAGGTTTGTTCAGGAGGGTGTATATTGTCCTCCCCGTGACACGGTTGACTTGGACAGATGACTTTATCTATTGAACATGACTACTCGGAGGTGTCGGTCTGAGTTTCTTCTGCTCCGGGACTGGTCTCCTCAAATTTCTGATCGAATCCCACTGATTGTCTGACCTGAGTATCTTAGCCTTTCGGGTGTCTACTCCCCGGGCAATCTTTTTCTCCTCCTCTATTAAGATAATCTTCCTGGTCAACTCCAGGGCAATGGCATAATCCGATACGTCTTGAATCCTCAGGTGAGTCCACAACTTCCCAACCTTCAGACCTCCCTTGAGACTTTCTAGCGCTTCCGATGACTCGTACGCTCCGACCTCGAGCACCAAATTATGTTACCTTTCAATAAAATTTCTCAAGGGCTCATCATCCCCCTACTTCATCAGTCTCAATTCTCCCACCATTTTATTTTGGACGCAGACCCCTTTGAAATGTCGAACAAATGACCTTCCGAGTTGAGCGAAGCTACTGATGCTTCCCGGTGCAAGATTTCTGAACCACAGAATGACAGACCCCCCAAGATTAGGGGGAATACTTTGCAAATGGCATCCCCTACTACCCATTGGACCTTCATCAATAGGACGAAACTTTCAATATGGGAATTTGGATAAGTGTGACCTTTGTAGGGCGTCATGGACGGCATGTTGAATCGTCTTGGGAATTTTACCGACCTTATTTCTTATGTGAAGGGAGATTCAACCTCGCCGTCCCGAGCATCTCCCGTGTCAGTTTTGATGTTCACTTCCCACTTGGCCATTTCTTTTCTTAACCAAGATTTTATATTGCCATTTGTGTCACAGTGCCGCCTCCTGCGGCCTTCTTCGCGTCTGCCACCCCGGGTGCGGCGTTCCTCATGAATTGAGATTTCCCGTCCAGTCTCACCATTCTTCCTATTTCCCCTTCTGGTGTCGCAGGGCTATCATAGGAAGAATCTGGCGACTGTCGCCCCTCTTCTTCTTCCCACGTATCCTCCGTTTGTAAATCTTTTTCTACCACTACGGACCTCATCCCGTAGGGACCATCCTCATCGGTTCATCGTCATTACTCACATCTACGACTTTTTTTCCTTCCGCTATTTCGCCTCTCCTCCGACTGGCTCTGGCTTCAAGCTTCTCATTATTCGTTTCTTCCATCCTCTCCAGTCTGTTCATCATGGACTTCAACATGTTTTGATTTTCCTCCATATATTTCCTCATATTGTCCTTTATTTTCTCCATCCATTCTGCTGTTGAACTCCCCGACGACTGGCGATTTCCACCTTCTGCCATCGTCTTACCACGCGAGCTGCTTTTAGTTGAATCCCTACAGACGACGCCAACTGTTGACAGCTGATTTTGGTCTCAGGACAATATTGGAATATTTACTCACACGTAATTTTCCATCTTCTTTATCATTGTTTTCCATTTTATTTCTTCTTTTATTTTATTTTTGTTGACGACTGATTTTGGTCTCAGGACAATATTGGAATATTTACTCCCGAGACAATCCTCCATCAATAGTGAATTTGTTCGGTTATGGGGGAACCAAAAGCAAACTTAGCAAAAGACAGATAAATACGCCAATCGACAAAGAGATTTAACGTGGTTCGGCGGATCGGATCCAACCTACATCCACGGGCACAGAACGGACGATGTTTTATTACTGAAATATGCTTCTCTGCTCTGTTTTTTGTTTACAAGTCTGATGGTAATGATTCTGATCTCCCTTACTTACATTTTCCCCTTCTATTTATAATAGTGAAGAAATCAGATTCATTTTCTTATAAGGATAAGATAACTTATCTCCTTATCCCATAAGAATATGATAACTTATCTCATTTATCTCATTTATCCCATAAGAATATGATAACTTATCTCCTTACCTCATAAGAATATGATAACTTATCTCCTTACCCCATAAGAATAAGATAACTTATTGTGGGAACACAGAAATCTGGGCGACGCACGTTGTCCCGGGCTCGCGGCCCGGTTGAGAGTACGGAATAGCCACGGGGACTAAACCGGAGAATAATGGAGTCGCCACCCGGTGTGAACCGGGAAAATGAGATTTAAGGCCGCACTCACCCCTCGCAATGGAAGACCTCAAACCATTGGGTTCGGAATGGTCCCTTACTTATGTCACTTGTAATGAAATAATTTATGTAATAATTTAATCAAGCTTAAGTAACACTTATTTTCAAGAGTATCATGCTTCTAAATTCACATGTATAAAATAAAACTTACACATAAATTTACATACACTTCACATCTAAGATTGCATGCTTAAAAATACATCAAAGTAGTAACGAACATACAACTTCATTGGCATATCATGTTCACGAAAACACAAGCATACATACTAACCACGCAAGCATACATGTGAGCACCTTTCCCAGTGGTACGTGAAATTGTATCCCAAGTACAGACCACACTACCGTCCATTCGGAATCGGCTACGGAATTTTATGTCTGGGTTTCCATCCGATATACCACAAGAAATAATACTAAAAAATCATCATGACATAAGTATATGAATGGTAATACGTTAAACCAAGACTAAGGTAAATGATGCAACCAATGAAATAAACATGTTTTTCATTATGATGTGCACAATGATAAGAATGACTATATGGGGTTTCATAAGAAAAATCACCTAAGAAACAATTATACGTGGCATATGGTGAAAGTGTCTCAGTTCAGTGGGTGCGGGTTCGCGTAGCGTTTGATAACGCGTTCGAACGGTAAACAGAAGGTTCGCGTTCGTATAGCGTTCGAGAACGCGTTCGAACGAAACCAGACCTGATGCATTATGGGGCTAAGAAAGTGCGTGTGCGTTCGCGTAGCGTTCGAGAACGCGTTTGAACGGTAAATAGAAGGTTCGCGTTCGTGTAGCGTCCGAGAACGCGTTCGAACGGAACCAGACCTGATGCATGCAACACAAAGAAGGTGCGTGTGCGTTCACGTAGCGTTTGATAACGCGTTCGAATGGTAAACAGAAGGTTCGCGTTCGTATAGCGTTCGAGAACGCGTTCGAACGGAACCAGACCTGATACATGCAACACAAAGAATAAAGATGACAATGTCAAGCTCAGTATGTCCGATCAAACGTATCTGCATTCAACCAAACACACATCAACCGGCGCGGCAAAACATCGTGGTAAAGGGATTTAACCCCTCCCCATAGGGGATCTCACATCGCACTTACTAAGCCCATGCGCTCGATTGAATCATGCATACAAATAATTGAAAGCAATAATATTAAACGTAGTATGCCCGATTGAACGTATCTTGTATTCAACCGAACACACATCAACCGGCGCGGCAAAGCATCGTGGTAAAGGATTTTAACCCCTCCAATTAGGGGACCTCTCATCGCACTTACTAAGCCCATGCACTCGATTGCATCGTGCATACAAAATAAAGACAATCATATCAAACTTAGTATGCCCGATTGAACATATCTTGCATCCAACCGAACACACATCAATCTGTGCGGCAAAGCATCGTGGTGAAGGATTTTAACCCCTCCAATTAGGGGACCTCCGTTTCCCGCAATATCCTTAGCTAAAAAGGTAGTGCCTCCAACTGAGACTCATCATCGGGTTTCACATGCGAAAATGTAATGCCTACAGTCGCCCCCACTTTGATGGGACTTGTGCAGTGTGTGACTTTGAACAATCCTATCAATTTATGCAATGCATTTTTACTTACCTGGCTCGGCTGTTGCCTCGAGCTGAGTTGGTGCTGCAGCGGACCTCGATCGTGGGACGCATCTCAATAACTGCAATCGACAACGGGGGCACCTCGACCCTGGGCACCTCGACCCAATACCGCTGACAATAGGGACCTCGCCCTCGAATTAATGATGTAGTGGGTACCTCGACCCTGGGCACCTCGACCCGAAACTACAACTGACAACGGGGGCACCTCGACCCTGGGCACCTCGACCTAACACCGCTGACCATAGGGACCTCGCCCTCGAACTGATGATGTTGTGGGTACCTCGACCCTGGGCACCTCGACCCGGAACTACAACCGACAACGGGGGCACCTCGACCCTGGGCACCTCGACCCAACACCGCTGACCATAAGGACCTCGCCCTCGAACTGATGATGTAGTGGGTACCTCGACCCTGGGCACCTCGACCCAACACCGCTGACTATAGGGACCTCGCCCTCGAACTGATGATGTGTCTCCATACCCGGAGATGACATGATATGGGCCTCGCCCCCAAGCTGATATGGGTCTCGCCCCTTGGGACTCATCCCAAAAACTGAAATTGCGTTGACGCTACTTGGCTCGTTTCTGCCGCTTTCTTCTTTCTTCGAACCTGCGAACACAAAATAGAAACAAACACGAAGAGAATGCAATGTTACGTGTATGCATGAATGATTTTCTTATTCCGTTGGGTTAGGTCTTCTGCTAATTCCCGTGGTAACTGCTCGGTCTTCTCCCCATCAGGCAAAGTATTGCTTCAATCTGTCTACGTTGATCGGCTCGATGAACTCGTTTCCTTCCAAGTCTGATAGCTTCGCTGCTCCATTTCCCATTACCTTCTGCACTATGTAAGGTCATTCCCAGTTAGGTCTGAATTTTCCTCTCGGATCTGTTGTCGACGACCTCGACTGCTTAAGTACCAAATCACCCTTTCTGATATTGGTAGGACGCACTTTCTTGTTGAATGCCCGAGCTAGCCTCTTCTGATACAACTGCATGTGATACAAATACTTCGTTCTCTTCTCATCCAGTAGTGCTAACTGATCAAACCTCTGTGCGGTCCATTCCCGTTCCGGTAATTCTGCCTCTGCTAATACCCTCGTAGACTGTATTTCCACTTCTACTGGCAATACTGCTTCCATTCCATAGACCAACGAGTAAGGTATGGCCCCTGTTGCTGTTATTACTGATGTTCTGTATCGCCACAAAGCATACGGTAATTTCTCGGCCCAATCTCTACAATTTTCCGTCATCTTGGCTAAAATTGTCTTTACAGTCTTGTTGGCTGCCTCAACTGCCCCATTTGCTTGCGGCCTATACGGTGACGACTTGTGGTGGCCTATCCCATACCTCTGTAACATTGCCTTCGTTTCTCCTTGAAACTGAACTTCGTTGTCTGTCACTACATGATGTGGTATACCATACCGACAAATGAGGTTCCGAGCTATAAACTTTGCCATCTGCTTTGCTGTAACATTACAGAATGATTCGGCTTCCACCCACTTCGAGAAGTAATCTAGTGCCACTACTATGAAGCGATTCCCATTTGATGCATTCGGTCGAATTTCCCCAATCATATCAATCCCTCATGCTGAGAAAGGCCACGGCTCTGACAACCCGTGCAATTCTGTGTGCGGTAAGTGATTCAAATTACCATGTGCTTGACAGTCATGACAGTGCTTTACCATCTTCGCGCAGTCTGTTTCCATGGTTGACCAATAAAACCTTGTCTCACTATCTTGCGGGACAGATTCAACCCGTTCATGTGCGGACCACATACCCCGGCGTGTATTTCTTCCATTACATGCTGAGCTTATTCTTTTCTCAAACACTTCAACTGAATACCGTTTGCCTGCCTCTTGTACAGTTCCCCTTTCAAAATCACATACTGGGAAGCTAGCTTCTGAATGGCTATTCTGTCTTTTCTGTCTGCCCCTTCCGGGAGTTCACCATGTTCCAGGTACCTCTGAATGTCATAATACCAAAGTTTACCGTCGTCACCTCAACTTCCAGAATTCTTTCTATCTCATAAACAAGTTTATTTGCTGTTGTCAGTATCAACGGTCTCATTACTAACTTTTCCGGATTTTCCCAAGTCACTGCCAGTGTAGCCAATGCATCTGTCATCTGATTCTCTTCTCTCGGTAAGTGCTGAAACTTACACTCGGGGATAACCTGTGCCAATTTTCTGAGGTGAAAAGGTAAGGCTTCAACCGTTCTTCTTCCAATTCTCATTCTCCCCGCATCTGCTGGACTACCAACATAGAATCTCCGTAGATTTCCACACTCCCGGCCTTCAAGGCTATCAATGCTGTCAAACCAAAAGCACATGTTTCATACTCGGCCATGTTATTGGTCACTCTGAATGTCAACCTCTTGGCCAAAGGCAAAGTCTCTCCTTCGGGGGTCACTATCACGATCCCAATTCCGACTCCCTTGTAATTCACCGCTCCGTCAAAATACATCTTCCATCTCTGAACTTTTATTGCTTGGATTTCTTCATCTGGAAACTCAAACTTATACTGATCCCCCTCAACAGGTTGCAATGCCAGAAACTCTGCTACTGCTCGCCCTTTGATCACTTTGGAGGTGAGATACTCAATGTCAAACTCTGTCAACAATACCAACCATCTGCCCAATTTTCCCACTAGTGAAGGCACCGAATGAAGATATTTCAGGGGATTCTTCTTTGCCACCACCTAGATTTTGTAAGACTGGAAATAATGCCGTAATTTTCTGGAAACCCATACCACTGCAAGAAAGATCTTCTCAACCTCCTGATATCGAGCCTCATACGGGAGCATCTTCTTACTCAGATAGTAAACTGCATGTTCTACCCCTGTCTCATCTGCATGTACCATCATAGCCCCCAGTGCTTCTGATTCTATAGCCAAATACAATATCAAAGGTCTGCCCGGTCTCGGAGGTTTCAATACAGGTGGCTTTACCAAGTACTCTCTGATTTTGTCGAATGCGGTCTGACACTGTTCATTCCATCTCACTGGCTGATCTTTTCTCAATAGTTTGAAGATAGGCTCACATACCGATGTCAACTTGGCAATGAACCGACTGATGTACTGAATCTTCCCCAAGAATGCTCTGACTTCTTTTTCTGTCTTCGGTGCAGGAATTTCTGTGATTGCCTTGATCTTTTCGGAGTCTACCTCTATTCCGCCCATTCCCACTGTATGACCAAGCAATTTCCCTGATGTCACCCCAAACACACATTTCTTGGGGTTCAGTCGCAGGTTGTATCTGTCAACTCTCTGAAGAAACCTTTCCAGTACTTCAATATGCCCAACCCTTGTTTCTGATTTCATCATCATGTCATCCACATACACCTCAATCTCTTTGTGCATCAAGTCGTGGAAAAGTGTAGTGGCCATCCGCTGATAAGTAGCTCCCGCATTCTTAAGCCAAACGACATCACCTTGTAACAATAAGTACCCCACTCGGTAACAAATGCAGTTTTGTGTTTATCTTTCTCAGCCATGAGAACCTGATTGTAACCTGAAAACCCATCTGCAAATGAATACATAGCGGATAAAGCCGCGCTATCAACCAGAACATCTATATGCGGCAAAGGGAAATCATCTTTCGGACAAGCTTTATTGAGATCTCTGTAGTCTACACACATTCTGACCTTCCATCTTTCTTCGGTACCGGTACTATGTTAGCCAACCATTCAGGATACTTTACCACTCCAGGAACCCCACATCTATCCGTTTCTTAACTTCCTCTCTGACTTTCTCAGCCCATTCTGGTCTCATCCGTCGGAGTTTCTGTTTTACTGGCCTCATATTCGGATAAGTTGGTATGGTGTGCTGGGCAATATTTCTGTCTACCCCAGGCATGTCCTCATAGGACCAAGCAAATACTTTGACATATCTGACCAACACTTCTTCTAGTTTCTCCCTCTCTTCGGAGGTTACTTCACTTGCAATCAGAATTTCCTTGGGGTTCTCAAGTGTACCCAAGTTAAATGCAATAGTTCTGGCTGAACTGATGTCAAATATGCTTGATTCGTGCAGAGTAAATGGAAATGACTCAGGCAAGTAAGCAAAAGAAATGTCTTTATTATTGGATAATGCGGAAGTACATTCAAACAAATCAGGAAGGTAAATGACTTCATCATCTATAGACACTTCTTCCTCTGCAATAAGATCTTCCTCTGCAATAAGATCTTCCTCAGGCTTTTCGCCTTCTCCCAGAGTCAGGTTCTCTAACTTCATCAATTCCTCTTCCCAAATCTCTGCTTCCACAGCTTCTCCAGTCAATGGTTTCTCACCCAACAAATCCTGGAAGATCTCAAATCCAGGCACCACAATCCATTTAACTTCCACAAGTTCAGACTCCCCTTGATATCCTGAAGCTTTCACGAAGCATTCCATCAGTTTCAGGCCCTTTTTCTTGACCTTCGGCTTTTCTTCGTCAGATTTATACCCCAAACTCTTCCGAGTAGTCTGTCCTCTGAAATCTGGCAATTTTGAACCTTTACCCGGCTCAAACTTCATTTTCTCCATAATTCTAGCCACCTTAGGATCCACTCATTCCTCGAAAGTAGCTGACACCTGAAACCTCGTGAAAGGTTGTATCTCCAAGGCAGCCATATCATTATCTACCTCAGCCCGGATAGTAACAACTTCTCCCTCAAACGGGAACTGATCATCTGATGTAAAGTGGAAGGCACGCCCCCAAGTTTGTGAAACCAAGGCCTTCCCAACAATAAGGCGAAAGTAGCCGGGATGTCCAGTACTGTGAACTCAACTCATCTTCAATCGGTTCTACCTTGACCCTAGCCACAAAGGTACCCTCAACTCCCCTTTTACTGTCATCATAAGCTTAATAGTCATACTGGAGGGATCCAAGTCTGTTGCTTTCATACCCAATCTTGCCAAATTTTCAGCGGGCACACATTGATGGACGAACCGTCATCCACCATCACACATGAAGTTTTCTTGCCCCTCACCTCGGCCCTGATAAATAGAGGTCTGTATGATTTCTCCCCTCCGCCGGGAGTTTATCCTCAGAAAAGGATATCTGCAAAGCTCCTTTCTGAACCGACCCAACAAACATTGCGGGGTTGGCATCTTCCGGTACCACAATCTTGCTCAAGGCCTCAACCATGGCCTGCCTATGCTCCCGAGACGCACATAACAGTTCCCAGATACTCACTTGTTCTCTAGTCTTCCTCAATTGCCCCAGCACTATATCTCCCTCAGTATTTTCTGCAGTCTCAACCACTTCTCTACCATCTGTCAAAACTTCCTTACCCTTTTCCGCCATATCATTGTAAAAAGGACCGCTACGTGTCATTCCCCTTACTTATTCCTCATCACTGCTAGAGAAATCAAGCCAAAAGTTTTTCCCCTGCTCAAACTCATTTTCACTAGTACTATCCCAGATTCCCAGGCAAAAGGCTTGAGGGTGAAAGGATTTCAGGACAAGGTCTTCTGGGAGGCCAGAATTGATCATATAGGCTGGTGGTGGTACGACACGGTAGTTGGGTAAGGGGTTTCTGTGTGTGTCAGGTTGTTCTGTTTCTGGGTTAGGTATTTTCTTGGAGTCTATCAGGTCTTGGATTTCATGGCGGAGTCGGGCGCAGTTGTCGGTGTCATGGCCCTTTTGTTGGTGGAAGTGACAGTAAAGGCTTAGGTTATAATGTGATGGTAGGGGATTGGGTAATGGTTTAGCTTCTAAGGGTTTTAAGAGCCCTTGCCTCTTCAATTTCTCTAGCACCTTGGACAGGGGCCTTCCCAAGTTGGAAAATTGCTGATTCCGGATAGCGGCAATCTTAGCAGAAATAGGTTTTGCTCCCGATGTTCCCCCAATGGGCCTCCTGTTCAGACCATAGAATTTTCTATTCTCGGCCTCTTCTTCCTCAATATCCATGACAGTTTCCCTCAACTGTCAAAAGTCTGCAATCATGGAGGTCATCCTCCTCAACTTGCTGTAAATGGAGGGCTTGGTGCCCTTGATAATCATCCTAATCTGATCCTTCTCTGAGGGCCTAGTCTGCATTTTCAATAACTGACCCCTCCACCGGTCCACATACTCCTTAAAACTCTCTTCGCTTTCTGCTTAACATTCTCCAGATCACGGAGTGACAGATTGATCTCTAGGTCAGTGACATACTGCTTCAGGAAAGCATCAGTCAACTCCCTCCAATCTTCCTTCACCTTCTTTTCCAAACTGTGGTACCACACCACGGGCGCTCCCTCGAGCGACATTCCAAACATCTTCTGCACTTGGCGCTGAGATAGGCCAACTGAACTCATGACTGATACAAATTGTCGGAGATGCACCCTTGGATCCCCATTCCCATTAAACTTAGCCATATCAGACATCTTGAACTGTGTCGGCAACTGTTCCTCGAAAGTCAGTGTGTCATAATCCAGCAAATCCTCATTCTTACCCCTCATCTTGCGGGTAACCGACTCAACCTGATCCCGAAGTTTCTGTAACTCTGCCTGAGACCCAGATACTCTGCCCGCTGCATACTCTGCCATATCATCATCAAGGTGGGGGTATCATCCCCCAATCTGTTCGGAGGTTCCTCTTGTCTTAAATTGTCACACCCGTCCCCTTAGGTAGAGTAGGGGTGAGACAGAGACTAGAAACTGGCAGAGTTTCCCCTGTAATATGGACTAATCCTCCAAATACAAGGAAAAATCTAAACTAAAAAAAATAAATTCTCATCATAAAACTAGGATCTCCATGATCCAACTCAACATAATATCCATAAAGGAAAAACAAAAACCTCAGAATCAATTAAAGGCTCAATGCCTATAATCACATAACAAATTCTTCCAAGAAATACATATCTAGAAATACAGTCTCAAAACATAATAAAGACACTCTACTGTTGGCACAACCTTTCTCTACTGGCAGGAATGATGACGAAACAGCAGATGTAAGAACGATCTACTAATCTGCTAAACCTGAAATGTTAAGGAGTGGGGGGTAAGCTCACGCTTAGTGCAATGGATCACAGCTCAGTGCCGTGGATAATCAAGTAACAAGGTGGATCGAACAAGTCTTTCATAATATATATAAATCACATAAACTGTAAATCAATATCTCAAACATTTACTTGAAATCATAAATCTCATTTCTCATAAAACTCAAATCATAAATCTCATTTCTCATAAACTCATTTCTCATAAAACTCAAATCATAAATCTCATTTCTCATAAAACTCATACTGCTCAAAAATACTCTGTAATGATAAATCTGTTTATTCATCTATATGCACAACCTCATGACAAATACGGCAAAGCTGGCAACATGGGGCTTCCCCACGGCAAAACTGGCATCCGGAGCAAACTGGCAACGTGAGACCTTATCTCACGGCAATAACTGGCAACATGAGACCTTATCTCATGGCAATAATCTGGCACATATAAGTACACGGGGTGCATCCTAACATAAAAATCATTTCCAAAATCCATGCTCATATATCTCAAATCATGCAGTCTCTCATATATCACAAACACATGATTTCAACATAATCAATATTCGATCCATACCTTATAGCAAAAATATAAACTTCCTGAAAACAAACTCATTTAATGCATTACCTTAAAATTCATTTAAGAAAACATACATATTATATACTTTTGAAAACATCAATGTTACAGGTTTATCCACGCACCTGGTGAGCTGACTACTGAGAAAGGAACTAGGCAGCAGGACCGTCCCCGCTTACAAAATCATGATCACCTATAGAAATAAAAGAATTCACTATAATGAACATAATCTAAACTAGAATAGATGAAAGAATATGCGAGAAACGTGGTTTGGTCGTTCTCGTAAACTTAACGAAATTTAAGATTCGGAGGTCCAATACTACTCGGAATGGTCTGAAATTCGCGGAGGAGACTCGGGAAAACGACACGGAAATTCTGTCCGGCGCGTGGTGGACACGCGCCGATTGGCCATGCCGCGCGTGGGCCTCACGCGCCGCCACAAAGGAGCGCGTGAGCTTCACGCGCCGGTCCGATCGGAAATTTTCCGACGGCCGAACATTCCCCTCTCACTCCCGGATCTAATGGCGCTGACGGTTTGTCGATCGGAGTTACGGATCAACGGGAAATCAAGAAAAACCATAAAAACGTTTCTTACCGAAATCTCTCTGAAAATTGGAAGTTTCCCAAGATGAAACCACCACCAAAATGATCCTCTCGTCGAGATCTACACTTTTCCTTAAGGACTCGGTCGGATATTGATGACGGATCAAGACTGAAACTTATCTTCTCTCTTTTTCTCTCGTACGCCTGCTCTCTCTTCTTTTCTTCTCTTTCTTATCTTTTTTTTTTTTGTAAGGCTGCTGATAAAAATAATAAATATATATATAATTCCAAAAATTACCAATATGCCCCCACTAATAAGGGTACTTCGGAAATCACCACTTTCGAAGCTCTTCTGATGCGATTCTCGAAATGTGTTCAACACGAAAGTTGTTCGTCTTGGAAAAATGAGTCTGATGGTTCAAGAAACAACTCGATCGGAGTTCGTTTGCTAAATTCATGCCCAAAACTGTAAACTATACGCATATAGTAAAAATCGCGTAACTGATTCTTGGTCCCACGCGTTTTCTAACGCGACGAATATTCATTTCATAATATTTTGATCCACATTCCATCACTTAAACACTATTTCTTCATTATCATTCTATTCCAAGACTATATCGTCAGTCTGAGAATCTCCTAAAACAGTCCCGAAAATCTGGGATGTTACATAAATCCCCAGAACTACCCCCAGCACGAGACCCGGCTATACCAGCCACAGCAGCAGTCAAAGCCTGCAACTGTTCAGTGATCTTGGTGAGACCGTTCTCTAACTGATCCATACGGGACACCTCGTTATCGGATTCACTCATACTTGTTCTTTTAGTGAGTCTTGTCTCTTCTCTAACCCAAACGGTATCTATGTTGTCTTTTTGAGACATAGACGGTGTTAACATGATATATGTATGCATGATGTGCATGAGATGTATGTAACATATATAACATATTAAATCAATTAAAATTTTCAAACAAATCGGCTCGTTACCATTTTAGAATCTTTCGGGCTAATTGTCACAAGAGTGAACCCATCCCAGTTTAAATGACCCAACGAGTTCACATCTTATGACAATGAGCCCAACTAAATCCAAATGGTAATGTTCCGAACACAAGCACAAAGTGGCCCATCAACACTTAGACGCCTTTGGCCCAATAGTCATGAAATACGTCATTGTCCCAGTTTAAATGGCCCAACAAGCCCATATCCCATGACAAATGGTCCAAATGGATCCAACGACGATGTTCCCAAACACAAGCATAGAAGAGAGATAATGCAAACATAACATAATAATTTTTACATAATGGCCCATCAACATTTCAGAAGCTTTGGGCCTAATAGTCATACGGTACGAACTTGCCCCAGTTTAAATGGCCCAGCAAGCCCACATTTCTGACAATAGTCCAACTGCATCCAAATGAGGATGGTCCACAAGCACATTCTCAAGGAAATAATTTTTACTTTAACCATACAAACCGGTCTATGAGTGGATTTGCAAGAGTATGGACAAAGGCTCTCACCGGCGAAGGATAGCACACAACTAGGTCTCCCCACTCAAGGGTTCGAGCGACCAAGTGAGCGCACCCCTTTTTATACACTAAGGTACGTGCCAATGAGCTATGGTGTGTGACGGACTGTCAAATGGATTTCCCGTCGTAGATTCCCCAGAGGGAAGGTGGAGCGAGGCTCACTTAAATACACAAGCCTCTTAGGCTCTTATCGCTTGGTGTCAGGAATAAACAACGAGTCCTCCAAATTAGTCCATCACAAAAGGCTACGAGTAGATGGCTATATAGGTGCTTCACAGCTTTTCCTTCTAGAAAGGTAGTGAGTGAAGGAAGACATCAAACCATTACCTAGCCTCAAAGTGCTTTTGATTAAACCCCCTTTATCCACTATAGACATGGTCAATTAAAACATAAATCCAAACATTACAAGACAATATTTCGGGGCCAATTCTCTATCCCCAGTGGAGTCGCCAGACTGTGGGAACACAGAAATCTGGGTGACGCATGTTGTCCCGGGCTCGTGGCCCGGTTGGGAGTACGGAATAGCCACGGGGACCAAACCGGAGAATAATGGAGTCGCCACCCGGTGTGAACCGGGAAAATGAGATTTAAGGCCGCACTCACCCCTCGCAAGGGAAGACCTCAAACCGTTGGGTTCGGAATGGTCCCTTACTTATGTCACTTGTAATGAAAGGATTTATGTAATAATTTAATCAAGCTTAAGTAACACTTATTTCCAAGAGTATCATGCTTCTAAATTCACATGTATAAAATAAAACTTACACCTAATTTACATACACTTCACATCTAAGATTGCATGCTTGAAAATACATCAAAGTAGAAACGAACATACAACTTCATTGGCATATCATGTTCACGAAAACACAAGCATACATACTAACCAACAAGCATACATGTGAGCACATTTCCCAGTGGTACGTGGAATTGTATCCCAGTACAGACCGCACTACCGTCCATTCGGAATCGGTTACAGAATTTATGTCTGGGTTTCCATCCGATATACCACAAGAAATAATACTAAAAAATCATCATGACATAAGTATATGAATGGTAATACGTTAAACCAAGACTAAGGTAAATGATGCAACCAATGAAATAAACATGTTTTTCATTATGATGTGCACAAGGATAAGAATGACTATATTGGGTTTCATAAGAAAAATCACCTAAGAAACAATTATACATGGCATGTGGTGAAAGTGTCTCAGTTCAGTGGGTGCACGTTCGCGTAGCGTTTGATAACGCGTTCGAACGGTAAACAGAAGGTTCGCGTTCGTATAGCGTTCGAGAACGCGTTCGAACGGAACCAGACCTGATGCATTATGAGGCTAAGAAAGTGCGTGTGTGTTCGCGTAGCGTTCGAGAACGCGTTCGAACGGTAAACAGAAGCTTCGCGTTCGTGTAGTGTCTGAGAACGCGTTCGAACGGAACCAGACCTGATGCATGCAACACAAAGAAGGTGCGTGTGCGTTCACGTAGCGTTTGATAACGCGTTTGAACGGTAAACAGAAGGTTCGCGTTCGTATAGCGTTCGAGAACGCGTTCGAACGGAACCAGACCTGATGCATGCAACACAAAGAATAAAGATGACAATGTCAAGCTCAGTATGTCCGATCAAACGTATCTTGCATTCAACCGAACATACATCAAACCGGCGCGGCAAAGCATCGTGGTAAAGGGGTTTAACCCCTCCCCATAGGGGATCTCACATCGCACTTACTAAGCACATGCGCTCGATTGAATCATGCATACAAATAATTGAAGCAATAATATTAAACGTAGTATGCCCGATTGAATGTATCTTGTATTCAACCGAACACACATCAACCGCGCGGCAAAGCATCGTGGTAAAGGATTTTAACCCCTCCAATTAGGGGACCTCTCATCGCACTTACTAAGCCCATGCACTCGATTGCATTGTGCATACAAATAAAGACAATCATATCAAACTTAGTATGCCCGATTGAACATATCTTGCATCCAACCAAACACACATCAATCGGTGCGGCAAAGCATCGTGGTGAAGGATTTTAACCCCTCCAATTAGGGGACCTTTCATCGCACTTACTAAGCCCATGCACTCGATTATATCATACATAAATAAGCAACATGCAAAATTCAAGTAACGAAAAATAGATAAATCAATCCAATATGAAACAAAAGAATGTGCCGTTTACTCAAGTGGTACGTGGAGTTGTATCCCAAGTACAGACCGCACTACCGTCCATTCGGATTCGGCTACGGAATTTACGTCTGGGTTTCCATCCTATATACCACAAGAGACGACATTCTTCCATTCATCCAATACCCACAACACACATCATACACAAACAATATTCAACAAAGAATTAAAATACAGTCAAAATAAATAACAAGAATCAAATGAAGATGAGTGTGGGAAATACCCTCAGGTCTAACCTTCTAAGCCGTCTCTCGGACTCGCGTTTCACGCAGATCGGAAGGGGTAAAGCTCCGCAACTTTTCTGGTTCACTGGTTTGCCTTTTCCTTCGCTGTTCGGCCACTCAAGCTACTTTTCGACTCCGTTTTGCTGCTGTTTCCTTGTGGTTTTTCGCTGTCGTTTCCTCTGTATTTCTGCTTACTGTTTTAGTGGACTGTTGAGTATTTTCGTGGTTCTTTTAGTGTGGTTTTGTGTGGTTATTTCAAGGATTATAAGTGCGGTTTATGTTACTGTTTTAAGGGATTTTTGGACTGTTTTTGGCTGTGGATTTCGGTAATGTGAGGGAGTGTTTAAAGGTTTGTTGCTTTCGGTAATGTGAGGGTAGGTGAGAGGAGAAAGGTTTGCTATCTTTCTTGTGATTTGCGTGTGATGTTTTGGGTTCTTTGTGTTGTGATTTTTTTGTGTAAGTAGTGTATGAGCTAGGGAGGTTCGAGAGGAGGGGTGGCTAGGTTAGGGGTTGTTTATATAGAGAATGGCTAGGGCTTCACCTTGTCTCACAAGGAATGGATTTTGACATTAAAAAGAGGATTTGATTTGGTGTTGAGCAAGGAAAGTCAAAGATTGAGGGGGACAAATTTGGCTAGATTAGGAAGTCAATATCTTTAATTTGTTATGATTGCTTTTAATTAGGCATGACATCTTTTTATTTAGTATGTGATTTGTTTAGTTATGAAGCTAATATATTTGATTATCTTTATTAGGTATGATTATATTTTATGTTTTATTTAATTGGTAAATGGTTTAAATATTTTATTTAATATTTAATGTTTAATTTAATTAAATTGGGATGTGTTTTATGGGCTTTGGGGGGCTAATTGGGCTGGGGTGCGAGGCTAGCAGCAAAATCAGAAAAACACCGACGCCGTTCGAACGCCAATTCGAACGCGGCACGAACGTCCGCAATCTGCCTGAAGTTCGAACGAAGTAACGAACGCAGCACTAACGAAGACAGTGAACTTGTGAAATGAACTTAATGACGTACTTATTCTGAATTTCCCCCTTCCGACCTCCGTTTCCCGCAATATCCTTAGCTAAAAAGGTAGTGCCTCCAACTGAGACTCATCATCGGGTTTCACATGCGAAAATGCAATGCCTACACTTATCTCTTTATCTCATAAGAATATGATAACTTATCTATTGGAACATATCCCGCCATATTCCCGGTCTTCATGAGGTCGGTCATGATGGTCTTTTGAACTGAAAATGATGCTGTCGATCTGATAATGCCCGTCATCCGATCTTAAGTGGTCGGGTTACCGATCATAAGCGCTCGGCCCATAACTCATGTGGTCGGGTCGGTATTAAAAAGAGAGTTACCCTTTTACCCATATCGTACTGCTTAAATATCATAGCGCTTAAAAACACATCAACAATTTAATTTTTTTTTTATTATTCAAGAATCCATCAACAACTCACCAAGAAATGTAAACAGAGAAATGATAATAAAGAATTTTGAGAATTTGCCGGTTGCGCCATCTCCCTGTCGGCAAAAAAACACGGCATCGTTTTGGTTGAGGGAAGCTATGGCGGTGTTGAAGTTGACTCCGAAGCAACGGTCCAACTTATTCGTATCTTTGATTTATGTTTGGCTGCCGTGAAAACGGTAGAAGAAGAAAAGGTTCGCTCGATTGCTCTTGTTGTTTCAAAGCAACTTGATTTTACATAACGTCACATCACATCACATCCTGTAGTTTTTAGTTTGTTTTTAGCTTAATGTTTTAAAGCTTAATTTTCTTGCTGTTGTATTACCTCTTAACAGCATTATTAGAAACGGTTTCAAAGATAATTTGCGTTTAGAAAATAATTAACCAAGATTAGTAATTTTCCTTATCTGTTTAGCGCCTTTTTTTTAATCCAATTGTTAGAAGACTGTTATGTTTATAATCGTTTTCGTTTGCTAGTTCTATGTAGGCTTTTAAAATGAGGGTTAATAAATTGGAGAGCTATTATCTATTTGAGAGGAACTGCAGTGTATTAAGCGACTATTATTTTGCTGAGTGGTATAACCAAGTGTTAAGCTGAAGCACCTGATCAGTTTAAGTTGTACTTTATAAGGGTTTCATGAATGAATGACTTAATTTGTGCACTTCTTTTTTTTTTTAAAAAAATAAGTAAAAAAAAAAAATACTATAGCGGGGAAGAAATATCCTATTCGTTGTACGATTAGATCTTGAAACAATGATGGTAGAAAAGAAAAGCATTTAACTATGGGATTTGAGAAGCTTTTCATGTCCTCTTATAGAAATTGTTGTGGTGAAATGAAGCTCTTATTGAATTGTTCTTTGATGTCATGTTCTTAAAGGCCTTATGCCCTAATGTATTCCTATTTCCTATTAAGTTAGGGCTGGGGTCTGGATGCTTGCTTTTTTTTGTTAATATGTTACGATCTGTGGATAAATTGTTATTACAATCTAAAGTCTATTGTAGTCTAAATACATACATTTGTAGTGCATCTCCAAAAGTCTACCACAAATATGCAGGAAAAAATCTACCTCTAATTAACATTGGATGAGATATAGGAAGATTATTGAGTCCTCATTGCTGCTACGGGGGGTTCGAACTCATGCCTCTCAACTTGTTGAGGGAGAGGGACATGAGTTACCAATGGGCTACGAGCACATTGTCCTGGATGCAAGCTTTAGACACTTACAGAAATGAACAAATAGTTTTAGTTTCAGGAAGAGTGTCCTTTTACCAACCATATTGCCTAAAGTAAGCTACATGCAACTTGTCTTAACAGTTTTAGTTTCAGGAAGAGAGTCTTTTTACCAACCATATTGCATAAAGTAAGCTACGTCCAACTTGTCTTAACAGTTTTAGTTTCAGGAAGAGAGTCTTTTTACCTACCATATTGCATATGCTACATGCAACTCGTCTTGAAACTTGAACAACCTTTTGGAAGGTTCCTTTAAGTTGGCCTTTTTTTTTTCAGGACCATACATTTCTCTGTTAATTTTTTTGCCCTTAGACTATGGTAAAAGTGGGTGACAAGTGTGGCAGTGGCTGGCGAGTCTTTAAAACTGCCACTTAATTTGCTGCCTTGCTTTGGAGAGGAATCAACAGTGTGTAATGGCCTTCTCTTTTGCACTCCTGATTACAGGTTCATATTTTCATTAAATAGCTTTGTCAATGCAAATGTCGGTGAAAAAACTATTGAGGGTCCTCCACTTCCTATTGATAATTGAATGTTTGTTGTTATTGTTGATTTCCTTTTTAGGGATCTCAAATGAGACTGCTTCTCTCAGCCTTGTTATGCTTGTAGAGAAGGTAATATAGCTATGCTTGCCTTTGCTAAGGTGACTTAGTTTTTATTGTTCTTTACTTTGGAGTTGGTATTCATTTGTCCTCTTTGTGCATTTATCATCCTAGAAATACATGGTGATTCATTTAGACTAAAAAGGTTAGTTATTATGCATTGTATTGTTTCCTTATCACGCCCCTTAAAGGTAAAAAAAATATTTACTAAAGAAAGGGGTTGATTGGCAATTAAGAATAATTAGATTCCTGATTTATCATTGGGCACGTTTTTGGTCTCCAGTGTTAGCACTTGGAGATAATGAGAACATGTGGCATTAGAGGCAGCCTGTGTGTTTAATGCATTTCCTTTGTACTGCCTCGTTTGCATCGGCAAACCTAGTTTAAGCTGCTTCTCTGATCTCTCACAGAGAGAGTTGAAGGAGAGATTTTCCAATATGGCAGATAAAAGTTCATCGGGGCCGATTCCTGAGGGTTGGAGGTTTGAGATCATAAAGAAGAAAAATGGGTCTAAAGTTTCGGTATTTGATTTTGAACACCTAATCAATATGTTTGTGATTGCTATTATTTAATATCAGTTTGCTTGAATCAATTATTCGCCTCCAGAATATCACAACTGCTTAATAAATCTTTTTTAATTTTTCTTGTTGTAGATTGATTCAGCCTATCTGATAATTTCCGTCTAGATTTTGTTGCCTAATGTGGTTGATTATATACTTCATCTGAGTCAGGAAAATTGAATCTTGAATGGTAGAGTTACTGAATATGGTTTTTTTAATAAATGGACGCAAACCTTAAATTCTGGATTTGACACATATAAAGAGAAACTTAACCTGTGATAATGAAAGGTTTAGCCCCTACTTATGGTATTCTTGATGTAACTTTATATGCATATTACAGGGACTTGTGAAGTACTGCAACTATCTTTGTACTTGATAGTAAGATGTCAGATGTCCTGTTTACAACTACTGTTGATTTTCATTTTAACAAAACTGATCAGGAGCGGCCCACCTACCTTATGCTGATGTAAACTTTCTCTCTAAGTCTTTAAGACTGATGACCTTTGTGCTGTTATGAGTATAGACTCCTTAAAAATGGAATATTAGTTTTTATTGCATAGAAGTAATGGGAAGCTAGCTTATTGTGTCAATCTGGGTGATCTATATGTTAAGCCATAACAAATTGTTCTGTTAAGTCGCCAATTAAACCAAAGTTCCGAATATCTGGATCGTTGAATTTTGAGAAAGATTATTTGATTGTGAATTGTGATTTATATTTCATGACTTATGAATTCTTGAATGTTATGTCAGTAACTTGTATGTATTTGTTAGCTTCTAAGCATTGTCTGAATGCCTTAAATGAGTTTTTGTTGATTTAAATTGAAGTATATGGTGCATTATCATATGTGCAAGAAGATGAAATTTCCTCTGCGAAGTGCTTTCTTTAAGTATTGGGGACTTCTTTCTTTTTAACGATCTAGCTGAGTAAAGAAGAAAAACCGGTATTTATTTTTTATTTATGATTTCGGGGATGAACGGGATTCTTCTTGTTGAAGATATGTGCTCGTTGTTGAGAATTAAGATTCTACTATCACTATTTGAAAGTAATCATGTAACCTTAAAGTCTCCATGCTTGTATATATCCCTTTGACAATTGCATGTTTTTTATATTTGTTAACCTAGTTTCTTTCTTACGGTAAAATCAAATGTATATAAGGGCAAAAATAAAAATAAAGGAAATTTCATTAACATGGTCCTTTGAAACTTTGGCTGTTGCAGTCCTACTGCTGTCCAGGAACAGGACAACGTTTTTCCACCTATGAAGATATGATGCGATATGTCATATATGCCAAAAAGGCTGGGCTTCCCATCTATATGCCGGTGAGAATTAGCTTCTTGTGCTTTAACATTTTTTATTTATAATATTATTTATCTTTGTCAGGTTATACATAAGGTTCAAATATTAATTGCAGAAACTCACAAAGGATAAATTTCAATTCAACCTGATATATGGAACCATATTGTGCCACCTAATTATTTTCTTTTGTTGATTGCTTTTTAAAATTAAGTACATATGATTCATCTTGTGCACATTTAACTTAGCTGGACTCAGTAATTTCAACAGTTTTTGCCCATCCTTTTCATAGCACTAGTATTTTCAATTGGACTGTTTTTGTTTTATTAAATCTTGTTCAAAGCCCTTGGTGCTTAAGATTACTTACGCTGCCCCCTTCCCATTTATTAGGCATGGATGTGGGAACTCTAACATTATCTTTGCATCTCCACGGATGTCTTGGCTATCCCTAGATCCTCTAAGATTATTGTCGTAGCTATAGAATAGCTTTTTTTATAGGATATAGAAATACCTTATCTTTGACAGTTGGGAAATTACCTAAAAAGAACCCCCTATTTTTTGGCATACTTAACCATTTCCTCCATTATGTTTTAAAACCTACCAAGACCCCCCGACTTTAATAATATTTCGTTAACTGTCAACTTTTTTACTTCAAAATTAGTGTTGGAGTCTATACATTTTTTAACAGTCAGATTTGTCTATTACAAAAGGAGAGAATTGCCCTTCAAAAAGTGTATCAGGCTGTTTAACATTGTAATGTCAGAGAATATGGGATTGTTTGTAACTGATCATTATTCTCTTCTTTTATTGCATGTAATGTGGTTGACATGGTCTATAACTTTCCTTGCTTGGCTGGTACTAGTTCAGCTCCTCCAAGAGACCTTCGCTTATCATCTTATGTGGGCTTAAAAAGTCAACCACCTTTTTGTTTCTTGACTCATGGAAGCATTTTCCTAATGAAAAGCTATTTCTTTTTTTTTCTCTGAGTGATATCAATCAATATTTAAAGTCGCGATAGCTGTGTGCATTATTATGGTGGACCATGAAGGTGGTGTTACTAATGCTGTATCAAAGATTTTCAACTCTGATGTGCCCTTGGTGAGATATTTTGAGAAAGCCAGAGCAAGAGAAGCTGCTTTATGTCGTGATGATCATATTTCTTTTCTGAAACCTTTTAGGGTCTGATTGTTGGGTTTGCTATAGATATGATGTCATGGTTTAACATTCAAATGTTACATTCAGGTTCTGTTGAGGTTTCAACCTCTTCCACTGTTACACCCTGTATCTCCTTTTGTAGATTTTATTACCATCATTTTCTTGCTAATGGTTTCCCAGTAAAATGCTATTCTTCTTGTATATATCCAAGTCTACTTCTGATTAGAGTAGTTATTTCTTCTTTTTCATTTGTACTTCATCTTCTGTATTGTAGAACTTCCATTGGAGTAAGAGGAACCAAAATGCTGGCCAGAGCTCAGAGTCCGCTGGTGATCAGAGTAAATTTCTTACCTTCATGGCTTTACTGAAATAACTTTCCTCTCCTCCTTTTAGAAGTGTAAATGTATAATGACTGGCTGCAGAACGAGATGTCACTCACCTACATCCTTTAAAAACTTAACCTTGTGAAGTTGAGATATCTTCCTGATTCTGTAATATATTATCTTGAGATTTTACCACCAGGCTAGCTATCACCTTACCAAAACAGTTCCACGTGTATCATTGAGTCTGCCGCATAATAGAATCTTGAGGGTACTCTTAAGCTGTGAGCATCATGTGATTCATGTAAAAGAGTTTATCTAATCACTTGTAATGTCTCACTCTAAAGTGTCGGTAATTGTTAATGTGGATGATACATACTCAAAATATAATAACATTTTATTTTTAGATTTGTGCAGCAGATGATTTGTTATTGTGATGCTCTGTTACTTATGATAGGAAATCCTCTTCTTGTCGCAATTGAGGAAAACTTGGACTCGGAGAAAGGCACCAATACGGAGAAAGGTTTGGACTTGGAGAAAGGCACCAATATTGAGAAAAGTTTGGACTCGAAGGAAGGCACTGATACCGAGATGTTAGACTTAGAGAAAACCTCGGATGCAGGAGAAAATCTGAAACCCCAGAATAAACCAAGTGTAAACCTCTCAGCTCCTGCAGCGGACATCGTGACTTGTGATGAGCTGGTTCTTTTACAGCGGTTGCCCAATGTTCCTCCTGTGGCTTCTGCAGCAGACTCCCTGATTCATGATGATCTGTTTTTTTTACAGCAGATACCTAATGTTCCTCATGTAGCTTCTGGAGCTGGCACCCGGAGACTTGAGAATCCGTTTATTGTAGAGCAGACACCGAATGTTCCTCCTGTGGTGGGAAGCACCCCTGGTGAAGAAGATTCTCCTCTGGTGGCAGTTCCCCCTGCCATGATTCAAGAATTTGCTGCAAGAAACCCGAGGTCCAGGTTTGGGCCTGGGGCTTCCAAGCCAAGGCGCTTCCGTAGGTGGGGTCATTAAGAAGCGGCCAAGGCCAGGGAGATTTGATCAAATTATCTGCCTCCAGTATAAATAAAGCGCTTTAGATGGTGGTAAACCTAAGACTGCTGCTGTTTTTGTCAAAAACTTGGCTATGCTTTTTCTTGTTTTTAAGTTGAACTTTTGTTTGTGGAAGTCTAAACTTCATAATAATCTTTCTAGGATCCTCCAAACTTTAGGAGGCTCAGAACTTTTTGATAATTTATCTAGGAAGTAATTTTTATTCTATTCAGAATAACCAACGAGGATGAGTTTTGATATAACTGTAAGGTTTACGGAAACAATATCTTTGTCAAAAAACAAGGATAAAATTGTGTACACATTGAATCTTCCTTAGAACTTACAGTGTGAGAAGTCTCGTATACTGAATTGTCTTTTATAATATCGCCTATGTCTTGGGGAACCGGTATTGTTTCTCATTTTCTTAGCAAGTTTAAATAAGTTTCTTCATCCTAGCAAGTTTTCATTGACAATCATTTTTCTCAGTGAAAGCGATGCTCAAGAAAGATGATTTGTTCTCGTTGATATCCTTATTATCGAGAAAACTTATTAGGATAAAGAATGACGAGGAAAATGAGATCCTACAGGTTGGATTGTTCGTGTGTTTACATGACAAATTCTATATGAAATGGATGGTTTTTGTCAAATGCTCAATAAGCGACTACATTAGATGTGCATAAACCATGTTCGTGGGTTGTTTTGTATGGTACCGATGGAGTATCATATGTGTTGACTTCATGCATGCCAGCCATGCAAAGGCTAAGCAAAACATGTGTGTGCAAGTTGGCCAGAGTGTTGCAAGCTGGAGGAAGATAGCTGTGAAAACGTGTGAAGCTGGCAAACAAGCAAAACAGTGCACACGTTTTCTAGCACTATAAATTAGAGCCTAGAATTCATTGTTAAGCATCCCAAAAATCCTAAATTGTAAGAATAGAGAGTAAATAGGGTTGAGAGTTTTTTTTTGTAAAGCTTAGGGTTGTAAGTTTTGTAATTCTTTGTTTGTGTGATAATAAAGAAGAATTTTCTCTCACATCTCCTCTATTGTGTGTGTTTTATCACAACAAGTGGTATCAGAGCGCTAAGGTTCCACGGTGGAATCCCGAAACTCGGTAACAGAGGTTCGGTTCGGAAAGTCAGTTCCGACGAAAGTTGTCGAAAATTGATTTTGAGCATACCATCGGACTTTTCACGACGAGACGAGCACGATGGTATTTTCGGGCGATCAAACGGAGGTCCCGGTAACCATCACGCGCCACACGCGCTTTACAGAAGTTGTCCCATGCGCTTCACGCACGACACACGCTTGCACACACCTACCGAGGTTGAAGACGACTGCCACATCAGCAGTCCAGTCAGCGGCACGTGTCGCCCAGTCAGCACCCAGTCAGCAGCCACGTCATCCGTTACGTCAGCACCACGTCAGCGCCACGTGTCAGCCACGTCAGCAACCCGCCACGTCAGCATTACCTGGTCAATTTCAAATAGGTCACTGATCTTTCTGGAAATTATATTTTAGCCCCTGAACTTTTCATAAATTGCATTTAGTCCCTGAACTTTTCCGTAATTGCACTTTGGCCTCTGAACTTTAGGAAATTACACTTTGACCCCTGTAATTTTTGAAATTTGCATTTTCGTCAACCATGTCAGTGAAGAAACAAATGCACGTGTCTTATGGAGAAAGCTGGAGGAGCTTTTCCGAGTAAAGACTGGCAACAACAAGCTGTACTACATCAAGAAGACGATGGGGTTGAAATACCAGGAAGGTACAGCTGTGGCAGACCATATCAACGATTTCCTTGGCACCATGAAAGAACTGTCTGGATTGGGCATAAACTTCGGAGATGAGGTAAATGGCTTAATACTTCTTAATACGTTACCAGAATCATGGGAAAAGTTCAGATCTACGGTGATAAATTCAACCGCAGATAGGAAAGTCACTATGGAGATGGCGAAAATCAGGATCTTCGAGGAAAAAAAGAGGACAAGAATGCACAAGTCAGCATCAGCCTCAACCTCAGAAGCTTTAGTGACAAAAAAAAACACCAGAAGAGGGAGGAGTAAAAGCCGAGGCCTAGGTAGACCAGACAAGAACCGAGGTAAATCAGGATCTAGGGAAATTGAATGTTTCCACTGTAAAAAAAAAGGCCATATGAAGAGGGACTGTTACAAACTGAAGAACGAGCAGTCCATGAGAGATTGTGACTCTAATCAAGAAAGAGTTGCTACTACCACCGAAAAAACCTCCAAAGAATTCTGCATAATGTATGAAGAAAATATTGTGAATCTTGCCAGCCACGAGACCAGTTGGGTAATAGATAGTGGCGCCTCCATACACGCCACATCTAGCAAAGACGTCTTTTCATCTTACACACCAGGAGACTACGGTGCTGTAAGGATGGGGAATGACGGCCAGTCCAAAGCCGTCGGTATTGGAGACGTCTGCCTTGAAACAGACAACGAGACAAGGCTAGTGTTGAAGGGAGTTAAGCACATCCCTGACATCCGGTTAAACATGATCTCAACAGGCAAGCTGGATGATGAAGGTTTCTGCAGCACCTTTAGTGACGGAACCTGGAAGCTCACTAAATGATCAATTGTGGTGGCACGAGGTAAGAAAGATTCAACTCTGTATTTGATGCATGCTAAGCTTTCAAATAGTAGCATAAATACAGTCAACAGTAATGAGGCAGCCGAGCTATGGCATAAAAAGACATGAGTCAAACGGGGATGAAAATACTACGCAGGCGGAATGTTCTTCCCAAATTGAAGAACTCACACTTACGAAAGTGTGAACACTGTATGGCTGGAAAGCATAACGAAGTGTCATTCCAGAGCTCCCCGCCTCAACGGAAACCGGAGGTACTTGACCTCATACATTCAGATGTATGTGGTCCGATGCAGACAAGAACACTTGGTGGGTCACTTTACTTTGTGACATTCATAGACGATCATTCAAGGAAGACATGGGCATACACTTTGAAGAGAAAATATCAAATGTTGGGACTGTTTAAGGAGTTTCACGCCCTGGTGGAGAGAGAAACCGACAAGAAACTCAAATGCATCAGAACAGACAACGGTGGAGAATACAGAGGTCCGTTTGATCAGTACTGCAAGACGCAAGGAATCCGACATCAAACGACACCTCCGAAGACACCTCAGCTGAATTGCCTAGCTGAGAGGATGAACAGAACCTTGTGCGAAAAGGTCAGAAGCTTGCTATCACAAGCCAAGCTGCCGAAGACATTTTGGGGGAGGCACTTAACACAACAGTACATGTTTTGAACATGTCCTCAGCGGTCGCACTGAAAGGTAATGTTCCTAACCAAGTTTGGACAGGTAAAGAAGTGTCATACGAACACTTACATGTCTTTGGGTGTAAAGTATTTGTACACATCCCAAAGGACGAGAGATCCAAGCTTGATGTAAAGACGCGACAGTGTGTCTTTATTGGCTATGGTCAGGATAATTTCGGTTACAAACTGTATGATCATGTGGAGAAGAAGATCGTCAGGAGCTGAGATGTTGTCTTCGACGAAGATCAGACCATAGAAGATATCCGGAAGGAGATAAAGACAATGCCCCAACAATACAGAGATGTGAATCCAGAATCTCATACACTGGTGCCAGTACAAGTTGAAGATGAGGTTCCCAGACATGAGGGTACAGGTGATGAAGCTCTCAGAGATGATGATCATGATCAACCACCAGTACCAGAAGCTACACCAACAGTTCCACAGAGAATGTCTGACAGAGAGAGGCGACTTTCAACCAAATACTCTGCATATGAGTATGTGCTGCTTATTGACGGGGGAGAACCCGGGAGCTACCAGGAGGCTGTGGAAACAAAGAACAAAGAAAGTGGGAGGAAGCCATGCAAGATGAGATGAAATCTTTGCATGACAATCACACTTTTGAGTTGGTGAAATTGCCAAGAGGCAAACGAGCTTTGAAGAATAAATGGGTGTTGATCGGCGTAAACACACACGTATAACGCAAGCGCACGTATCGTTCAAGTAGTATAAAAATATCGATCCCACGAGGACTTAATATATATTCTATTAATTTTATGAGGTCAAATGATTACTAATATCTAACAGGTTTTTTAATTGATTTGAATTGGTGACGATTCTAAATTTAAAAGCAAGTAAATAAAATTATCGAAAATAGGTTTTAAGAAAATTCAATATTAAAAACTATCTAGGGTTGTGATTTCTTCCAATATCATTTTAAAGATGAAGTGGTTATCTTAAAGTTGGGTAATATATTGATTTATTAACCTGGAACACTAAATTATGTGTGAGCCTCTGTCGATGGTCAAACACAAATACTCAGTTTAACCCAATTGAACCATGTGTCTATGTCAACCAAATTACCTGGATTCATTAAGATTAAGTTCCAATTATGGCTACCCCCGCCCGACAGGTATATTCCTATCCTGTAAGGAAATCTATTAAAGGGTTATCTATCCTCAAGGAAGATCGTGGGCTATTGAGTCTAAGGTCTTAAACTTAAAATATGTCTAGTTCATTTTAAGTTTACCAGTTCAATTTTATTAATGGCCAGTTAATAAAAAGTATTAAGATTAAGACTCAATAAATAAACTTTTATATTATCCAAACTATAATTTAACCCCTTATAAACCGGTGATATTGGATTTCATCACAACCCCAGATAACTGGCTTAGTTACGACACATATTTACGGGTAGTAAAAATTTAAATAAAATAAAAGACATAAAGTAAATTCTGAAAATTAAATACTGAAAAGTAAATTGCTGAAAAGTAAAAAAACTAAAAAGTAAAAAGTAAAAAGTAAAAAAAAAATAAAAGTAAAATACTGAAAAGTAAATTACTGAAATTAAATAAAGTAAAAGTACAATAAAAGAAAATGCTGGGGTTAGAGGATCAACTTTTATTACTACTATTTTAGATATCTCCCTTAATATAATATATTAACTTTGCGTGATAATTACCAACCAGCCATATAGGCGGTATCCTGATTAAGTCAAATTAATAATTAATTACCAACCGACCAACCAGGCGGTATCCATACTTAGTCAGGTTAAAACCAATTTATAATTAATTTCCAACCGGCCAATATAGCGGTATCCTCATTAAGTGAGATTTTAAATAGTTTATATTTTATATTCAAGGGAGATTAATCTAGATAGCAATAATAAAAACTTTACCTTTTACCCCAGCAAAGTGGAGTTACCTCCTCATTGCTTGAAAAATAAAAACTGCAAAAGTAAAGAAAGAAAAGGTTTGTGCGTAAAAGTAAATTGCGGAAAGTAAAAACTGAAAAGTAAAGAAAAGAAAGTGCGAAAGCGGAAATTAATTACTGGAAGCTGTAAATAAACAAACAAGATACAATCTTCTTATTTATTCATTAGGAATTTCAAAGAAGAAAGTATGAATTTTACAAATGAAATGGTTTGGTATTTATATGCAAAATTTTGCCTCCATCAAATCATCCACCAAATCAATTATTAATTGCTCCACTAATTGCTCCACTAATTGCTCCACCAAATCCATTATTAATTGCTCCACTAATCTCTTATCATGTTTGGTGATGATTTGATAATTTTTATTATTTATTTATTTATTTATTTTTTGCTTTGAAAATGATTGAAAGTGACTTTAATAATTACACACTACACACTTCTGGATGGTTCATCAATTTCGGGCATGATATCTTCAGAATTCGAAATTATTTTGTCTTTAAAAGTTGTAGATATTTGAGTCTTCTTTAATCTGGAACTTGAATCAGCTCAATCCGATATCTGAGTAAAACGTTATGCCCAAAATACGAAAGATGCACAAAACTGAAATTTCCAAAACTGCACTTCGTCAAAACGGACCTTTCAAGTTTCCAATCTCCAAAATTAAAATATCAAGTCCAATAATTGCCCTTATTTGACCCATATTTCATCCTAAATGATTTCATTGAGACCCGATATTATTTTATCTGCAAAATAAACTAAAACACATCAAAAAGTTCATCAAACCCGAGAAACTAAATAAAATATTAAGTTAAAGGGGCGGTAAATATTGATATATTTTCCGCTCATCAGGTGTACAGGGTGAAGCAACATGAGTATACTTCACAACCCCGATACAAAGCCAGACTAGTCGTCAAGGGATTCAATCAGATGAAAGGAATTGACTTCAATGAAATCTTTTCTCCAGTTGTGAAGATGTCATTCATCAGGGTAGTACTCAGTTTAGCAGCAAGCCTCGACCTGGAAGTTGAGCAGATGGATGTCAAGACCGCATTTCTTCACGGAGATTTGGAAGAAGAAATCTACATGGAGCAACCAGAAGGCTTTAGAGTCAAAGGAAAAGAGGACCATGTGTGCAGACTCAGGAAAAGCCTCTACGGTTTGAAACAGGCACCGAGTCAGTGGTACGTGAAGTTTGAGTCAGTTATGGGGGAGCAGGGATACAAGAAGACCATTTCAGACCATTGTGTTTTCGTTCAGAAATTTTCTGACGATGTCTTTATCATCTTACTGTTATATGTAGATGATATGTTGATAGTTGGCCGGAATCAATCAAGGATTGATAATTTGAAGCAGCAACTGAGTAAGTCTTTTAAGATGAAAGACTTGGGGCCAGCTAAACAGATTCTTGGCATCAGGATCGGCCGTGATCGGAAAGCCATGAAATTATACTTGTCACATGAGGAGTACATCGAGAAGGTACTTCAGAGATTCCAGATGGACAAGGCTAAAACGGTTAGCACTCCTCTTGCTACCCACTTTAGATTGAGTACACAACAGAGTCCTTCTACTGAGACAAAGAATGAGGAAATGAAACGGATTCCATACACCTCAGCAGTGGGAAGTCTTATGTATGTTATGGTGTGCACGATACCAGACTTGGCACACGCAATTGGATTGGTCAGCCGGTTTATGTCAAACCCAGAAAGAGAACATTGGAATGCTGTCAAATGGATAATGTGGTATCTACGAGGCACATCCAAGATGGGATTATGTTTTGGAAGCGACAAGCCAGTGTTGATGGGCTACACCGATTCAGATATGGCAGGAGATGTGGATACCTGAAAGTCTACTTCGGGGTATCCGATTACTCTCTCAGGATGAGCTGTGGCATGGCAGTATAGGTTGCATAGATGTGTTGCACTTTCTACAACAGAGGCAGAATCCATTACAATGACAGAAGCTTGCAAGGAATTGCTATGGATGAAGACATTCGTCCAGGAATTGGGTTTCAAGCAGGAAAAGTATATTTTGTACTGCGATAACCAGAGTGATATCTACCTTGATAAAAATTCCACATTTCATTCGAGGTCAAAACATATTGATGTAAGGTATCAAAAGCTGTTAGAACTCAGGAAAATCCACACCGACGACAACGATACTGATATGTTCACCAAGGTTTTGCCGAAGGAGAAGCTTGAAATATGTCGTGCCATAGCCGGGATGACAAAACTCTCCACATAGTCAGAGTGGGGAGATTCAGAGAACTACGATTGGCATGATCCCAACTTAGGGTACGTAGGCAGTCATACAAATGCAGCCAATGGAGGATCCTTTTGAGTATCCAGATTTGGATGATTGATGGTCGGCTCAGATTTTGGGCAAATCTTCACTGAATGAGAGATTTGTTGACTTCATGCATGCCAGCCATGCAAAGGCTAAGCAAAACGTGTGTGTGCAAGTTGGCCGGAGTGTTGCAAGCTGGAGGAAGATAGCTGTGAAAACGTGTGAAGCTGGCAAGTAAGCAAAACAGTGCACACGTTTTCTAGCACTATAAATTGGAGCCTAGAATCCATTGTTAAGCATCCCAGAAATCCTAAATTGTAAGAATAGAGAGTAAAGAGGGTTTAGAGTTTTTTTGTAAAGCTTAGGGTTGTAAGCTTTGTAATTATTTGTTTGTGTGATAATAAAGAAGAATTTTCTCTCACATCTCCTCTATTGTGTGTGTTTTATCACAACAATATGATAGTTTTTTTTTTTAGAAGCAAGTTTCTAATACATATAGATGGTAATCGGTCGAGACGGGTTGAGATTTGTCAATACTGATCTCATTTTTATTATGAATTTGAAATGAAAATTATTTCAAATCTTTTACTTTATTTGGATTAAAAATAAAAAAAAAAAATCATCCGAAATCTCAATCTAAATATAAAAAATTACCTCGATTCTATCGAAATATGAATTTTTCTCTCATAATTTCAACTAATGACCACGTAATGATGGTGGTAGATTGTTCAGAGTAAAGCTGGGCAATCTTATAACACATTGTAGCCTTGCCGATTTGTCTCATTGCTTGAGAGAGAATTATCTTGGAGAAAATGAAACTCAATTATGCAGAGAAAACATAAATATCAAAACACAATTGTAACATAATGTCAACAAGAAGATTAAATTTCAGAACAAGCCCCATATTTTTATCCTTTGGCGAATAGAAAACTTCAAAATCAAAAAAACAAATTGTCATTTTATGCAAGTCGATTCTCCTCAGCTCAGTATTCCCCATCATTATCTCTCTGCAAAAATGAACCGAGTAATTTGAGTTATTGTTTACTTTCATCCCAAGTCAGCTGTAAAATTCCAATCTTTAAAATGAAATTCATGAATTGGGTTACCTCAGGGTTGAAAGTGAGGCCAAGTCTAATCTCACCGCAATACTCCTGGTTCTTAACAACATTGTAAGCAGTGGGAGGAAGGCTTCCTTCCATAAACAAAGCATCTAATGGAATGCTGCAAATATCATATTCACCCAAATTAATTAAGCTTTGTACCATAGTCAACTTTGAGAGATAGGCAGTTTGGCTGCAGCCTAGAGCCTCTTTTACAGGATTTTATCTAGGGCCACCGAAACCTTAAAGCTAGATCCGGTCACGGTTCCGGTTCAGAATCGAAACCGAATCAGTCCGGTTCCAACCGGAACCGGAACCGTAAAGGACCGGTTCGATTAGGGTTCGACCCCAATCGAACCGGTTGGAATCGTAGGATTTTTTTATATAATTAATCTAAATTATTTTAAATTATTTTCGATTTTTTTATGTAATTTTTTTTAAAAAAAGTTCGAACCGGAACCGACCGGTTCGGTTTACGATTCCGGTTCCACTTAAGTGTGGAACCGGAAACCGGCCGGTTCGGTTCTACTTAAAGCCATATTTGATTTATAAGCACATATATACTCGTAAATATTTATAGAAAAAAATGAAGGAAATCATAACTAACGTTGCTTCTCCGAGATAATCATCGCTGCTAAATGTATCCTTGTCCATGATTTTCAAAGTGAGTTCTGTAACATCACCCGATATTGTAATTCCATTCAGGTTTATTTCCTGTGTCTCCATCGTGTACAGATTCAATCCATCAAAGACATGTACATAATTACAACTAAACATTGATTAACACTGTCTAAAGTAGCAAGAAATTAAACTGCTCGGAGAAGAATTGTGTTAGGTCTCGACAATCAAAAACAAGAAATTAACCTGATCCGACACTGCTTTTCTGCTCTTGTGTCCGACAAGTAAGAACAACATAAGAATCTACACTACCTGCAAATACATTAACAGATTATAATCATACATGTTATTTTCTTCAGTCAGGTACTGGTTAGATCAATTGGTTAAATCTTTTTAGTGGAGCACTCATATGAGTGGGGAGAGAATTGGGTTATCATTAGATTAAATTATAAAATTAAAAAAAAAAAAAAAAGAAAAGAAGCATATATGTTGTTCTCTTGTCATTTATAACAATAAGATCATGTAAGTAACAAAGGGTTGACTCTATATTTTTTCAATGTGATTTGAGATCATTGTAATGTAAAATTTTCAATCATTTATGTCCAAGCACTGTAGATAAACAAAGTTAAACCCATCATCAGATCATAAAACGGAACAAACCAAAATAGATGTAATTAGGAAGTACGTAGCAAATAAATGATCAATGAAGGATTATGCATGCAAAAGGAGTATAAAGGCAGAGATCTTACTGAGGAAATCAGAATCCTGAAGGCCTTTTCAGCCAACTAAAAGGACTTCAATCCTTCCTCTCGGCATCTTCTTGATGATAATCAGGTGATATTTGGACAGAATCTATTCGGCTGTGACTTGTCTGATGTTCTGTTTATTGTGAATAAACACACAATAATAGAGGATAATTTGAGAGAAAACTCTTCTTTTATATAACACAAAAAGAATTACAAAGCTTCCATACAAGCTTTACAAAAAACTCTCACCAATCACTCTCACTACACTTTCACACATTTAGGGATAATGAAGAATGGTCTGGGAGCTCCATTTTATAGAGCCAAAAACGTGTGCACTGTGCAACACGTTTTGGCACAAAACGCGTTGCACTTATTGCAAAGTTTGCAGCCAACTTCCTGCCAAAACGGCCGAAATTTGCATGTCTTTATGCTTGCACTTTTGGCCAATTTAGTCAACAAATCTCCCCCTCGGTGAAGATTTCCCAAAATCTGAGCCGACCATCAATCATCTAAACCGGATCCTTCAAAGGATCCTCCCCTGGCTGCATCTGTATGACTGCCTACGTACCCTGAGTTGGGATCAAGCCAATCGTAGTTCTCTGAATCTCCCCACTCTGACTATGTGGAGAGTTTTGTCATCCCGGCTATGGCACGACAGATTTCAAGCTTCTCCTTCGGTAAAACCTTCGTGAACATATCGGCACCGTTGTCGTCGGTGTGAATTTTCCTGAGTTCTAACAGCCTTGAGCTCAGGACGTCCCGTATCCAGTGATACCTCACATCGATATGTTTTGACCTCGAATGAAATGTGGAATTTTTACCGAGATAGATAGCACTCTGGCTATCGCAGTACAAAATGTACTTCTCCTGCTTGAAACCCAATTCCTGGAAATGTCTTCATCCACAGCAATTCCTTGCAAGCTTCTGTCACTGCAATGAATTCTGCCTCTGTTGTAGAAAGTGCAACACATCTCTGCAACCTTGACTGCCATGCCACAGCTCCTCCTGAGAGAGTAATCAGATACCCCGAAGTAGACTTTCGGGTATCCACATCTCCTGCCATATCTGAATCGGTGTAGCCCATCAACACTGGCTTGTCGTTGCTTCCAAAACATAACCTCATTTTGGATGTGCCTCGAAGATACCGCATGATCCATTTGATCGCATTCCAGTGTTCCCGTCCTGGGTTTGACATAAACCGGCTGACCAATCCAACTGCGTGTGCTAAGTCTGGCCTGTGCACACCATGGCATACATAAGACTTCCCACTGCTGAGGTGTATGGAACATGTTTCATTTCCTCCTTCTCTGTCTCAGTAGAGGGACTCTGTCTCATACTCAATCTAAAGTGGGTAGCAAGAGGAGTGCTAACCGCTTTAGCCTTGTCCATCTGGAATCTCTGAAGTACCTTCTCGATGTACTCCTCCTGTGACAAGTATAATTTCTTGGCTTTCCGATCACGACCGATCCTGATGCCAAGAATCTGTTTAGCTGGCCCCAAGTCTTTCATCTCAAAAGACTTACTCAGTTGCTGCTTCAAATTATCAATCCTCGATTGATTCCTGCCAACTATCAACATATCATCTACATATAACAGTAAGATGATAAAGTCATCGTCAGAAAACTTCTGAACGAAAACACAATGGTCTGAAGTGGTCTTCTTGTATCCCTGCTCCCCCATAACTGACTCAAACTTCACGTACCACTGTCTCGGTGCCTGTTTCAAACCGTAGAGGCTTTTCCTGAGTCTGCACACAAAGTCCTCTTTCCCGCTGACTCTGAAGCCTTCTGGTTGCTCCATATAAATTTCTTCTTCCAGATCCCCGTGAAGAAATGCGGTCTTGACATCCATCTGCTCAACTTCCAGGTCGAGGCTTGCTGCTAAGCTGAGTACCACTCTGATGGATGACATCTTCACAACTGGAGAGAAGATTTCATCGAAGTCAATGCCTTTCCTCTGATTGAATCCCTTGACGACTAATCTGGCTTTGTACCGGGGTTGTGAAGTGTGCTCCTGTTGCTTCACCCTGTACACCCATTTGTTCTTCCAAAGCCGTTTGCCTCTTGGCAATTTCACCAACTCAAAAGTGTGATTGTCATGCAAAGATTTCATCTCATCTTGCATGGCTTCCTCCCACTTTTCTCTGTCTTCTGTTTCCACAGCCTCCTGGTAGCTCTCGGGTTCTCCCCCGTCAGTAAGCAGCACATACTCATATGCAGAGTATTTGGTTGAAGGTCGCCTGTCTCTGTCAGACCTTCTCTGTGGAACTGTTGGTGGAACTTCTGGTACTGGTGGTTGATCATGATCATCATCTCTGGGAGCTTCATCACCTGTACCCTCATGTCTGGGAACCTCATCTTCAACTCGTACTGGCACCGGTGTATGAGGTTCTGGATTCACATTTCTGTATTGCTGGGGCATTGTCTTCATCTCCTTTCTGATATCTTCTATGGTCTGGTCTTCAACAAAGACAACATCTCGGCTTCTGACAATCTTCTTCTCCACAGGATCATGAGTTTGTAGCCGAAATCATCCTGACCATAGCCAATAAAGACACATTGTCGCGTCTTTGCATCAAGCTTGGATCTCTCGTCCTTTGGGATGTGTACAAATGCTTTGCACCCAAAGACATGCAAGTGTTCGTATGACACTTCTTTACCTGTCCAAGCTTGGTTAGGAACATTACCTTTCAGTGCGACCGCTGGGGACATGTTCAAAACATGTACTGTTGTGATGAGTGCCTCCCCCCAAAATGTCTTCGGCATGCTTGGCTTGTGACAGCAAGCTTCTGATCCTCTCGCACAAGGTTCTGTTCATCCTCTCAGCTAGGCCATTCAGCTGAGGTGTCTTCGGAGGTGTCGTTTGATGTCTGATTCCTTGCGTCTTGCAGTACTGATCAAACGGACCTCTGTATTCTCCACCGTTGTCTGTTCTGATGCATTTCAGTTTCTTGCCGGTTTCTCTCTCCACCAAGCATGAAACTCCTTGAACACTCCCAGCACTTGATCTTTTCTCTTCAAGGTGTATGCCCAGATCTTCCTTGAATGATCATCAATAAATGTCACAAAATACAGTGACCCTCCGAGTGTTCGTGTCTGCATCGGACCGCATACATCTGAATGTATGAGATCTAGTACCTCCGGTTTCCGTTGAGGCGGGGAGCTCTGGAAGGATACTCTGTTCTGCTTTCCAGCCATGCAGTGTTCACACTTCCGTAAGTGTGAGTTCTTCAATTCCGGAAGAACATTCCGCCTGCGTAGTATCTCCATCCCTGTTTGGCTCATGTGACCGAGCTTTTTATGCCATAGCTCGGCTGCCTCATTACTGTTTACTGTATTTATGCTACTATTTGAAAGCTTAGCATGCATCAAATACAGGGTTGAGTCTTTCTTACCTCGTGCCACGACCATTGACCCTTTAGTGAGCTTCCAGCATCCGTCACTAAAGGTGCTGCAGAAACCTTCATCATCCAGCTTGCCTGTTGAGATCAGGTTTAACCGGATATCTGGGATGTGCTTGACTCCCTTCAACACTAGCCTTGTCCCGTTCTCTGTTTCAAGGCAGATGTCTCCAATACCGACGGCTTTGGACTGTCCGTCATTCCCCATCCTTACAGCACCGTAGTCCCCTGGTGTGTAAGATGAAAAGAAGTCTCTGCGAGATGTGGCGTGTATGGATGCGCCACTATCTATCACCCAACTGGTCTCGTGGCTGGCAAGATTCACAACACTTCTTCTTCATACATAATGCAGATTCTTTGGAGGTTTTCTCGGTGGTAGTAGCAACTCTTTCTTGATTAGAGTCACCATCTCTCCTGGACTGCTCGTTCTTCAGTTGTAACAGTCCCTCTTCATATGGCCTTTCTTCTTACAGTGATAGCACTCAATATCTCTTGTTCTTGATTTCCCTCGGTTCTTGTCTGATCTACCTGGGCCTCGGCTTTTACTCTCCTCCCCCTTCTGGTGTTCTTTTCTGTCACTAGAGCTTCTGAGGTTGAGGCTGATGCTGACTCCTGCATTCTCGTCCTCTTTTCTTCCTCGAAGATCCTGGTCTTTGCCATCTCCATAGTGACTTTCCCATCTGCGGCTGAATTGATCACCGTAGATCTGAACGTTTCCCAAGATTCTGGTAACGTATTAAGGAGTATTAAACCATTTACCTCATCTCCGAAGTCTATGCCCAATCCAGACAATTCCTTCATGGTTCCGAGGAAATCGTTGATATGGTCCGCCACAGCTGTACCTTCCTGGTATTTCAAACCCATCATCTTCTTGATGTAGTACAGCTTGTTGTTTCCAGTCTTTGCTCGGAAAAGCTCCTCCAGCTTTCTCCATAAGACACGTGCATTTATCTCTTCACTGACATGGTTCACGATACTGTCGTCGATCCACTGACGAATAGTACTGCATGTTTTCTGGTGAAGATTAGCCCACTTTCCATCGGTCATTCCTTCTGGTTTCTCCTCCAGAAATACCGATCCATCATAGTCCTTCACATACAGAAGGTCTTTCATCCTTCCTCTCCATGTGAAATAGTTTGTACTGGTAACAAAATCATTTTTCCGTTGCTCCCCTCCATCATAAAAATTCTAAGCAGAATTTCAAAAAACGGACCTCACCGTTGCGTCCGGAATGGTCGAAAATGGTGGAAATGACATTTCGTTTGTCAAAATCCGACACAGGGACCAATTTGCAAATTCCAGAAATTACAGGGGTTAAAGTGCAATTTCCGAAAGTTCAGGGGCCAAATTGCAATTACGGAAAAGTTCAGGGACTAAATTGCAATTTCCAAAAAGTCCAGGGACAAAATTGAAAATATCTGAAAGTATTGGGGCTAAACTGTAATTTTCAGAAAGTTTAGGGACCTATCTGAAATTTACCAGGCACCGCTGACGTGGCAGCTGACTGTGGCTGCTGACTGTGCGATGACGTGGCGCTGACTGGGCTACTGACTGTGCGCTGACGTGGCGCTGACTGTCGCTGACTGGCGCTGACTGGCGCTGACTGTGCGCTGACGTGGCGCCTACGTGTCTCGTCTTCTTCCTTGGGCTGTGCGTGAAGCGCGTGGTGCGCGTCGGCGAGCGTGGGGCAGTCTCTCTGTTGGCGCGTGCGCGCGTGCGCTGACTGGGACCTCCGTTCGATCGCCGGAAAATACCACCGTGCTCGTCTCGCCGTGAAACGTCCGATGGTGTGCTCAAAATCGATTTTTGACAACTTTCGTCGGAATCGACTTTCCGAACCGAAGCTTCGTTTCCGAATTTCGGGATCCCTCCGTGGAACCGTAGCTCTGATACCACTTGTTGTGAATAAACACACAATAATAGAGGATAATTTGAGAGAAAACTCTTCTTTTATATAACCACAAAAGAATTACAAAAGCTTCCAATACAAGCTTTACAAAAAACTCTCACCAATCACTCTCACTACACTTTCACACATTTAGGGATAATGAAGAATGGTCTGGGAGCTCCATTTTATAGAGCCAAAAACGTGTGCACTGTTGCAACACGTTTTGGCACAAAACGCGTTGCACTTATTGCAAAGTTGGCAGCCAAGCTTCCTGCCAAAACTGCCGAAAGTTGCATGTCTTTATGCATGCAACTTTTGGCCAATTTAGTCAACACTGTTCTGTGTCACGCCCATCATCTTTTACTTATTTATATATATATATATATATATATTCAATCAAGCGTTCCTCTCAGCATCTTCTTGTTGATCAGGTGATATTTGGACAAAAGCTATTTGGCCGTGAATTGTCTGAGGTTCTTTTAATAAAATAGTAATGCTAATCTTCCTGACCCAAACGCCGGATTTCGTTTTCGAATAAACAAAAATACTTATTCGAAAACGAAACTGGATGTGTACATTGGACATAGTAATATTTTTGTTATCTTTTAGCTTCATCTTTACTTTATTTAACATTCAGTCCTATTTACTTGAAAATTTTATGTGTTACACACATCATATAATCATTCATTCTTGTCCCCAAGAAGTTTGATTTGATGACAAAGAGTTTAGAACTTGATTGTCAGGTACTGAGTTCGAGTCTCAGAGATACTTTTCTTGTAAGAGCTTGAGGAAACCGGAGGTTTTACCTACTCCGCTTAAATCCGGGTCGAGTGATTTGGCGGCGAGATTTCCAACGTTTTCATATATATATATAATCATTCTCATGCGAGGGTATCAGATGCCTACTAAAAGAAAAAAAAAAACTTGTATAGAAAACTGTGTTTATTTTTGTCTATTAATATGTTGGAGTCTGTGTTATTTTGTTAATTAGCATAACATTCTCATTTTATAAAGTGATGATGCTCTCACTAGAGAATGATTATATATGTGTGTATGTAAGTGTCTTTATATGGATGTCCACACCTTATTAACATAAGGACGAAACTTGATGTGATCCTAACAACATCAGATTTGGCACAGAGCATAATCGATCCAATCTATATACCAGTTGGACCAATTACAAGGCACCGAATTCAGAAAATCAAAGATGCTATGACAGGCCTAACCCAACATCATGTGGCCGAGTTGAACAAACATATTAGAGGTTGAGTGGACTTTAAGGAAGAGAGTTCAAGAATAATACATCTTGTTGGCTGCCAGCTGCGCCGAAAGCATGCAATTGCATGCAGGGCAGCTAATGAAAGTTGGCAAAACGTGTTTACACGTTTTGCCAACCACCAAGGCGTGTGCACTGTAGCACACGCCTCTGATCAGTATAAAAAGAGCCATAGAATCCATTTTCAAGATATCCCAGAAATCTGAAATTGAGTGAGAATAGAGAGTAAAGTGGTGTGAGAGTTTTTTGTAAAGCTTTGATTTGTAAGCTTTGTAATTCTTTTGTGAGTAATATAAAAAAAGAGTTTTCTCTCCAATCACCTCTATTATTGTGTGTTTAATCACAACAAGTGGTATCAGGAGCTAAGGTTACTCGGAGGGATCCCGAAACTCGGAAACAGAGCTTCGGTTCGGAAAGTCGGTTCCGACAAAGTTGTCGAAAATCGATTTTGAGCATACCATCGGACTTTTCACGGCGAGACGAGCACGACAGTATTTTCCGGCGATCAAACGGAGGTCTGAGGAAGTCTCACGCGCTCCAGGCGCAGGTCATAGGACATCCCACGCGCTCCACGCGTGCCACGCTCCTTCACGCGCCAACCGAGGTTGAAGACGACTGCCACGTCAGCAGTCCAGTCAGCGCCACGCCAGCACACAGTCAGCAGCCCAGTCAGCGCCACATCAGCGCACAGTCAGCAGCCCAGTCAGCGCCACATCTAGACCCGGCCACGGTTCCGGTTCGGAACCGGAACCGAACCGGTTTCGGTTCCGGTTCCGGAACCGAACCGGAATGGGACCGGTTCGGTTGGGGTTCCACCCCAACTCGAACCGGTCCGAACCGGTGGAACCGTCGGGTTCCTGTTGGAACCGTAGGGTTCCAACAGGAACCCTAAGGCCCCCAACGGCTAGTAGCCGTTGGGGGCCTTATTAGTTATTCCCCCAACGGCTACTGCCGTTGGGGGATGCAGGGAGCCGTTTGGCTCCCTGCCAAAAAAAAAAATAATAAAATTATAAAAATTTTTTTATTATATAAAATAAAAATTACTAATGTACCCCTAATAACGGTAATAAAACGGTTATATTTAGGGGCATTTTTGGTATCAAAAAAATTCTAAAATTCTATAAATAGGATTCATTTTTCATAATTTCATCACACCAATTTCTCAACTCTCTCATTTTCTATAAATCTCTTATTCTCAATCTTACTTCAATACAATTCTCTTATTTTAGTTGTTAATTAATTTGTTATCACATTCGGCATTCGCATCGCAATTATTCAAATGGCAAGCTCATCCGAGAACATAATGTCAAATATGCCGACCCAAGAGAGCGGCCCCAGTGTCAGTGCACAATCACGGAGAAGAGAAGTTAAGGCTCGGTCCTCCGATATTTTCAAAATTCATTTTAATTTGGAACGCCTAGACGATGGTTCACAACGAGCAATTTGCAACTATTGTGGGGTTATCTATAAATTTTCTGGTGGATACGGAAATATGATCAAGCATACGGAAATATGATCAAGCACATCAGCGCACAGTCAGGAGCCCAGTCAGTGCCACGTCAGCGCCACGTGTCAGCCACGTTAGCGGTGCCTGGTAAATTTCAGATAGGTCCCTGAACTTTCTGGAAATTACAATTTAGTCCCTATACTTTCAGAAATTTTCAATTTAGTCCCTGTACTTTTTGGAAATTTCGATTTAGTCCCTGAAATTTTCCGTAATTGCACTTTGGCCCCTGAACTTTCGGAAATTGCACTCTGACCCCTGTAATTTCTGGAATTTGCAATTTGGTCCCTGTGTCGGATTTTGACAAACGAAGTGTCATTTCCACCATTTTAGACCATTCCGGATGCAACGGTGAGGTCCGTTTTTTGAAATTCTGCTTAGAATTTTTTTATGATGGAGGGGAGCAACGGAAAAATGATTTTGTTAACCAGTACAAACTATTTCACATGGAGAGGAATGATGAAAGACCTTCTGTATGTGAAGGACTATGATGGATCGGTGTTTTTGGAGCAGAAACCAGAAGGAATGACCGATGGAAAGTGGGCTAATCTTCACCAGAAAACATGCAGTACTATTCGTCAGTGGATCGACGACAGTATCGTGAACCATGTCAGTGAAGAGATAAATGCACGTGTCTTATGGAGAAAGCTGGAGGAGCTTTTTCGAGCAAAGACTGGCAACAACAAGCTGTACTATATCAAGAAGATGATGGGTTTGAAATACCAGGAGGGTACAGCTGTGACGGACCATATCAACGATTTCCTCGGAACCATGAAGGAATTGTCTGGATTGGGCATAGACTTCGGAGATGAGGTAAATGGCTTAATACTCCTTAATACGTTACCAGAATCTTGGGAAACGTTCAGATCTACGGTGATAAATTCAGCCGCAGATGGGAAAGTCACTATGGAGATGGCAAAGACCAGGATCTTCGAGGAAGAAAAGAGGACGAGAATGCAGGAGTCAGCATCAGCCTCAACCTCAGAAGCTCTAGTGATAGAGAAGAACACCAGAAAGGGGAGGAGTAAAAGCCGAGGCCCAGGGAGATCAGACAAGAACCGGGGGAAATCAAGAACAATGGATATTGAGTGCTATCACTGCAAAAAGAAAGGCCATATAAAGAGGGACTGTTACAAACTGAAGAACGAGCAGTCCAGGAGAGATGGTGACTCTAATCAAGAAAGAGTTGCTACTACCACCGAGAAAACCTCCAAAGAATTTCATATAATATATGAAGAAGATGTTGTGAATCTTGCCAGCCACGGGACCAGTTGGATGATAGATAGTGGCGCATCCATACACGCCACATCTTGCAGAGACTTCTTTTCATCTTACACACCAGGGGACTACGGTGCTGTAAGGATGGGGAATGACGGACAGTCCAAAGCCGTCGGTATTGGAGACATCTGCCTTGAAACAGAGAACGGGACAAGGTTAGTGTTGAAGGGAGTCAAGCACATCCCAGACATCCGGTTAAACCTGATCTCAACAGGCAAGCTGGATGATGAAGGTTTCTGCAGCACCTTTAGTGACGGATGCTGGAAGCTCACTAAATGATCAATGGTCGTGGCACAAGGTAAGAAAAACTCAAACTTGTATTTGATGCATGCTAAGCTTTCAAATAGTAGCATAAATACAGTCAACAGTAATGAGGCAGCCGAGCTGTGGCATAAAAAGCTCGGTCACATGAGCCAAACAGGGATGGAGATACTACGCAGGCGGAATGTTCTTCCGGAATTGAAGAACTCACACTTACGGAAGTGTGAACACTGCATGGCTGGAAAGCAGAACAGAGTATCCTTCCAGAGCTCCCCGCCTCAACGGAAACCGGAGGTACTTGACCTCATACATTCAGATGTATGCGGTCCGATGCAGACAAGAACACTTGATGGTCACTGTATTTTGTGACATTTATTGATGATCATTCAAGGAAGATCTGGGCATACACCTTGAAGAGAAAAGATCAAGTGTTGGTGTTCAAGGAGTTTCATGCTCTGGTGAGAGAGAAACCGGCAAGAAAATGAAGTGCATCAGAACAGATAACGGTGGAGAATACAGAGGTCTGTTTGATCAGTACTGCAAGACGCAAGGAATCCGACATCAAACGACACCTCCGAAGACACCTCAGCTGAATGGCCTAGCTGAGAGGATGAACAGAACCTTGTGCGAGAGGATCAGAAGCTTGCTGTCACAAGCCAAGCTGCCGAAGACATTCTGGGGGGGGCACTCATCACAGCAGTACATGTTTTGAACATGTCCCCAGCGATCGCACTGAAAGGTAATGTTCCTAACCAAGCCTGGACAGGTAAAGAAGTGTCGTACGGGCACTTACATGTCTTTGGGTGTAAAGCTTTTGTACACATCCCAAAGGACGAGAGATCCAAGCTTGATGCAAAGACGCGACAGTGTGTCTTTATTGGCTATGGTCAAGATGATTTCGGCTACAAACTCTATGATCCTGTGGAGAAGAAGATTGTCAGAAGTCGAGATGTTGTCTTTGTTGAAGACCAGACCATAGAAGATATCCGAAAGGAGATGAAGATAATGCCCCAGCAATACAGAAATGTGAATCCAGAACCTCATACACCGGTGCTAGTACGAGTTGAAGATGAGGTTCCCAGACATGAGGGTACAGGTGATGAAGCTCCCAGAGATGATGATCATGATCAACCACCAGTACCAGAAGTTCCACAAACAGTTCCACATAGAAGGTCTGACAGAGAGAGGCGACCTTCAACCAAATACTCTACATATGAGTATGTGTTGCTTACTGACAGGGGAGAACCCGAGAGCTATCAGGAGGCTGTGGAAACAGAAGACAGAGAAAAGTGGGAGGAAGCCATGCAAGATGAGATGAAATCTTTGCATGACAATCACACTTTTGAGTTGGTGAAATTGCCAAGAGGCAAACGAGCTTTGAAGAATAAATGGGTGTACAGAGTGAAGCAACAGGAGCATACTTCACAACCCCGGTACAAAGCCAGATTAGTTGTCAAGGGATTCAATCAAAGGAAAGGCATTGACTTCGATGAAATCTTCTCTCCAGTTGTGAAGATGTCATCCATCAGAGTGGTACTCAGCTTAGCAGCAAGCCTCGACCTGGAAGTTGAGCAGATGGATGTCAAGACCGCATTTCTTCACGGAGATCTGGAAGAAGAAATTTACATGGAGCAACCAGAAGGCTTCAGAGTCAGAGGAAAAGAGGACTATGTGTGCAGACTCATGAAAAGCTTATATGGTTTGAAACATGCACCGAGACAGTGGTACGTGAAGTTTGAGTCAGTTATGGGGGAGCAGGGATACAAGAAGACTACTTCAGACCATTGTGTTTTCGTTCAGAAATTTTCTGACGATGACTTTATCATCTTACTGCTATATGTAGATGATATGTTGATAGTTGGCAGGAATCAATCGAGGATTGATAATTTGAAGCAGCAACTGAGTAAGTCTTTTGAGATGAAAGACTTGGGGCCAGCTAAGCAGATTCTTGGCATCAGGATCGGTCGTGATCGGGAAGTCAGGAAGTTATACTTGTCACATGAGGAGTACATTGAGAAGGTACTTCAGAGATTCCAGATGGACAAGGCTAAAGCGGTTAGCACTCCTCTTGCTACCCACTTTAGATTGAGTACGCAGCAGAGTCCCTCTACTGAGACAGGGAAGGAGGAAATGAAGCAGGTTCCATACACCTCAGCAGTGGGAAGTCTTATGTATGCCATGGTGTGCACGAGGCCAGACTTAGCACACGCAGTTGGATTGGTCAGCCGGTTTATGTCAAACCCAGGACGGGAACACTGGAATGCTATCAAATGGATTGTGCGGTATCTACGAGGCACAACCAAGATGAGGTTATGTTTTGGAAGCAGCGACAAGCCAGTGTTGATGGGCTATACCGATTCAGATATGGCAGGAGATGTGGATACCCGAAAGTCTACTTCGGGGTATCTGATTACTCTCTCAGGAGGAGCTGTGGCATGACAGTTTAGGTTGCAGAGATGTGTTGCACTTTCTACAACAGAGGCGGAATTCATTGCAGTGACAGAGGCTTGCAAGGAATTGCTGTGGATGAAGACATTCGTCCAGGAATTGGGTTTCAAGCAGGAGAAGTACATTTTGTACTGCGATAGCCAGAGCGCTATCTATCTCGGTAAAAATTCCACATTTCATTCAAGGTCAAAACATATCGATGTGAGGTATCACTGGATACGGGACGTCCTGAGCTCAAGGCTGTTAGAACTCAGGAAAATTCACACCGACGACAACGGTGCTGATATGTTTACGAAGGTTTTACCGAAGGAGAAGCTTGAAATCTGTTGTGCTATAGCCGGGATGACAAAACTCTCCACATAGTCAGAGTGGGGAGATACAGAGAACTACGATTGGCTTGATCCCAACTCAGGGTACGTAGGCAGTCATACAGATGCAGCCAGGGGAGGATCCTTTGGAGGATCCGGTTTGGATGATTGATGGTCGGCTCAGATTTTGGAGCAAATCTTCACCGAGGGGGAGATTTGTTGGCTGCCAGCTGCGCCGAAAGCATGCAATTGCATGCAGGGCAGCTAATGAAAGTTGGCAAAACGTGTTTACACATTTTGCCAACCACCAAGGCGTGTGCACTGTAGCACACGCCTCTGATCAGTATAAAAAGAGCCCTAGAATCCATTTTCAAGATATCCCAGAAATCTGAAATTGAGTGAGAATAGAGAGTAAAGTGGTGTGAGAGTTTTTTTGTAAAGCTTTGATTTGTAAGCTTTGTAATTCTTTTGTGAGTAATATAAAAGAAGAGTTTTCTCTCCAATCACCTCTATTATTGTGTGTTTAATCACAACACATCTGGCCCGAGTCATCGAGGAATCTAGAAGATCGGTTTAGGCTTAGTTTCATGTTATTTTGCAACTTATTAATTTAGTTTATTTGTATTTTTTTTGTAGAGGGCTAGAATTGTGGCATTATTGTCGTGAGATAGTAAATGGGTAGTTTAGGGATAGTTTGAACTTTTTTTTTTACATTATTAGGGTATGACTCATGCTACTATTTAAGAATATTTGGATGAATAAAAATGGCAGAACGCTATTGAAAGAAAAAACAGAATTTGTGACTTGCTTTGTGTGAGATAAGAGTGATTCTTTCAAAATTCAGTGATTGAATAAAGACTCATCAAATAGTTGGCATCCTTTGTGGCGTCATTTGCCGACAAGATTCATCTGAGGCAATCTTCAAGGGTTTTTAAGGACAAGTTCTTTAAGGAGTTACGAAATCTTAGGTCGGATTTGTCTTTATCGTGTTAAGTTTTCGTATCAGAACCAAAAAAAAAAAAATTACAAACTCTAATGCACTGAAAAACAAATAATATTTATTAAAATCCTTTTTTTATCTTTTAACTCAATCTTTACCTTATTAACATTCGGACATCCATACTAAAATTTTAATATATAGTAACGTTATTAAATCCACTTAATTAAATTTTATGTGTGAACTTTACACTTAAATACGAAATTATTTAATTGAATTATTTGATTTCCTAGCAAATAATATATGCTTTAATATATTTTATAAACACGTGGGCCCACACACAGAGGCTAACTTTCAGTTAACGTACGCGCCTTAAACTTAATCAAAGTCATATTGCCGTTGCCCTTTAGGACTCTTTATTTTCTCTCTCTACTTTCCCGCGAACTTTTCTCTCTCTTAAAAAATAAAAACCTAATCTATTCTCAGTTCACTTCGAATTCTTATCTATTAGTATTAACGAGCTTTATTTTCGGAATCTATATGGTTTTCCTAAATACCCAAATCTTTTTAAATTGTTCTATAAAACCCTAATTTTGTTTCTTGTTTCTTCTTTATAGCCGTTACAGTAAGGAAGTGTTTTAATTAACATATAAATTCAACTATTGGGGTTTCCTTTTAAAACTTTAACGGTTCCTTTGATTCTGCTTTCATCTTTTGTTTTCTTTATTTAGCATGTTTGATATTTAAAGCTTCAGTGACATAAAATCAAAGATTGGGGATTTTTATTTAATACATTGATTTTCATTGGGAAAAAAAGAATCAATGGTGGAAGCTGAAGGTTGCAGAGATGATGAGACTAATGAGGGTTTGGTTTCTTTAATTCATCCGGTGCCTGCCGTCAATTCCAACAAAGCCAATGAACCAAAGACCAAAGAAGCAGAGAGGGTCTACATTCAAGGGTTTATTAATTCGTTTCTCTTTTATTTGATCTTTTGAATTTTTTGTTCCACTTATTATTAATCCACTTCTATGTTGAATGGAAATTGAGTTATTTACTGAGTTTGGATTTAAAAGAAGAACTTCAATTCAACTCACCCAAGAAGTAGCTGTATGTATTAGGCTTTAATTGAGTAGATTTTTTACTCTTAACTTAATCAAATAGAAACAGTCGGTTACATGGATATTTTGACGCCGAGATAAATATGAAACATTGTCTTAAGAGAAAGCAGAGGTTATAAATCTCTTATTATGTTTACATCATGATATTTTGAAGGAGTTGTGATGATAAAGAGTCTTGCACTTTGATTTGTTATCTTCTATGGCCAAAATTTTGTGATAATGTTAGGTTTTCTTGTGTACATTTAGGATGATGAATGGTCCTACCAGACGGTCATCGAAGGGAGGCTGGACAGAGGAGGAGGTCAGTATTTAGAGAGCTCTTTTATTTTTTTATAAATTTTAATTTCTATAAGTTTGAAATTTGATAATTGATTGAAAAGATACAAGCATTGGATATCAATGGCTAATGGTTTAGTCGAACCTTCGCATATTAAGTGACCTTGATACTGACAGACCATATTTGAAAGACACTATATCGGTTTCATGTATCCGTTAGCAAGAAACTTGTAATTAACATGACAATTCAATAAGGTTTGCATGCTTTTTTTTCATGGGCATGCAGGATAAAATTTTAGAGTTTGCTGTCCAACAGTTCAGTGCCAAAAATTGGAAAAAGATTGGTAAATACTACACATAAATGATGTCCAGTTCTCTCTCTTGGGAAATTGTGTTGTAATTGAAGCTGGATATTTGCAGCGGATTGTGTTCCTAATAGAACAGCAGTTCAGTGCCTGCATCGCTGGCAGAAGGTTCTCAATCCTAATCTTGTAAAAGGACTCTGGGCCAAGAAGGTGCATGTTAAATCACAATTTTTGTAAATTTTTTGTTGTTGTGTCATGTTTAGAATCTATGATTTGTTACTCGTTTTGTGTCTGAATATCCAGGAAGATGCTCTTATCATTGCACTAGTTGGGAAGCAGGGGAATAAAAAATGGTCTGATATAGCAAAACACTTGCCAGGCCGCATAGGCAAGCAATGCCGAGAGAGGTACTTGATCACATTTTCTGCAGAAAGAAGTTTGTCTTGAGCTAATTTCTTTTTAATCGTTTTCTTCAGATGGCACAACCATTTAAATCCAGATATAAAAAGAACTGCATGGACCAAGCAGGAGGAATTGGCTCTCATTAACGCCCACATTACTTACGGGAACAGATGGGCTGAGATAGCAAAGCTTCTCCCTGGAAGGTATGATTAGAATTCTTACCACGACTGGCACTTAAAATGCAACACATTTTCTTGCATAACATGAGAAACTTTAAAGTTGTTTATATATTTTCATGTGGGTTTTGATTAGGTACTTGGATTATTATTCCCAATTTCAAATGTTCCTTATATATTCTACTTTGGGATGTTGCATCTGAATGAAGTTGAAGCGTGTGTTATATAAAAGGACTTACTGTGTTTTTGCGTTTTATTGGATTGCAGGACTGAAAATTCGATAAAGAATCATTGGAACTGTTCAATAAGTAAAAAAATAGCTCTCCGAGCTCTTTATAATTTCAACATGAAAGCAGAAAGCATGAACTCTGAGGTGCTAGAACAAAATTTGGATCAGAGAATAAACATGGAAAGCGAAATAAGTCCTCCCATTACTTGTTCTCTAGATTTGGTTCTTGGGAATGCTAGCACAAGAGAGAGTCATTTACCAACTTCAGATCAAAAAGATTTTAGGTTTCTTATAAAGGAGGCAGCCCTGGATTCCTCCAATGCTGCACACGCAATCCCTTTCCTCAAGCATCCTTGTCAAGAAAATGCTGACGATGATCAGTCATCCGGAGATTTGAATCTCGGTTGCTTAAGTTACAAGCCACTCCAGCTGCAGGATTTGAATACTCCTTTGAAAACTGATAGATTTCTGACGACTATCCGAAATTCATCGAGTCCTGTGACTCCAAGCCATAGTGAAGGAATCTCTTCTCCTTGTCAGAGTTTAATATGCAGATTGAGGAGTGCAGCGAGGACATTTAGATTACCATCTATCATTTTGCAACGACATTGATAGAAGAAAATTGGAACACACTTCAACAATAGTTGCTAACTGTTACATTCATATAAAGTAGCTTCCAAGATTTCATACTGCTTAACGTGGACTCATGTTAGAAAGTGGTTCATATATATTATTATGTAAATAATTGATTAGTTGTTAGAGTGGAGGGGCCGTAAGCATAGTGGTTCATATATATTTTATTGCTTTTGTGTCAACATTGCATATGGCACCCATATAATATGTAGCTTCTCAATAACCGGCTACTGTACATTTTAGTTCTTTTAAACTATTGTCTTGTTTTGTGTTGTTCTTAATGCACATGGGGAGTTGATAATGGATGGATCTGTGTTGTGAAAAGTGGAAGAAATGTGACTCATATGGCTGCAATGGAGTTTAAATTCAGCGCAATAATATACTTACTCACACTTTTCTCGAATTTTATCCCAACTTTCTCACTGTAACTATAATAAGAGAGTTGGGATAAAATTAAGTAAAAATGTGAATAAGTTTATCATTTTTGTTAAATTCAAGATCACCGGGAAGCTAATTTGTACTTCTCGTGCTACGTTTTACAATGCGCCACTTACTTGCCAAGTTGTGAAGTTTTCTTTCATGTTAAGGTATGCCCTCTAACGTGTTGTTGGTTTATGGTTCAAATCTGATGCATACATATATTTCTATTTGTTTAGCTTTTTAATGCTTTATTCATTTATCAATTTTGGAGTTCGTGTTAGTTACGATGGTTAAATTTTAACTTATTAGATGTCCGGTCACTTCTAACCTTGAAAACAAGACTCCCTTGTGAAAAAAAAATAAGAATAAGTTCATAATGCTTTTCCCCATACCTAAGAGCCTTCTTGTCACAACCCATAACTGGTGTCAATGATAAATAGGGGTGTTCATAGGGTCCGATCAACCTGCGACCCGACCCGACTCAATCCGTGCGGGTTTCAAATAAAAATAATGAGTTTCCTTAAAGTAAAATTACATCAAAATAAGTAGTTTTCACCTTGAACATTCTCTAATAAATGATTATCGGATTTACTTGACAAACCAATTACCATAATCTTGAATTGATCCGTCGTTGGTGTAAACCAAGACATTAGCCATTACACGACCTCAATTCAACTATTTCCTATTATATGGTTTGTTCAATTCGACCATAAACATTGGTTCTGGCTTCATCAAGTACTTTAAAGTTCCGACCTTTAAGAGTCTTAAGGAAGTAGCCTCACTTCTTACTTGAAATATGTGATCTACTATATAAAGTATAATTTATGTACCTCTATTAAGACTTTTCTCCTAATATAGTGATCATTAAAAAAAAACTTAGATTATCCTTGTATGGGCCAAATTTGGTCCAAGGGCAATTTCGACATTTTACTTCAGACCCAACACTGAACGCACCCCAGACTCCCCAACATAAGACCCAGGCCCAAAGATTCATGGGCCCACTCCCAGTAAAATAACCCACATCCAAACCATAACCAAGGCCCATCATACGTCAGCCCACGAAACGCTCAGACTCATAAATACCCCTCATAACCCAGCCGTTTTCAGTCTTCATGACTGCCCATGATACTCCTTCATGACACGACCGTTACCAACACACAAAACGTATGTCAATTAAACGCATTCATGAATCTCACCTCAAATAGCCTATAAAAAGAACCGAGATCCAGAAGAGAATGGGGATCAGAACTCTCATAGTTCAATAATCTTCTCTCCAGAACTCTCATAGCTCAATAATCTTCTCTCCAGAGCTATCATCATATCATATATATCGCCCTCACGGCAATCCATGAGGATCAAGGTAGTCTCTAACCTTGCTTTCACATTTACATATTTACTGCTCATTTCATACTACTGAATTGGGCGTCGGAGTGCCTCCAGCACCCACCACACCGGTGGGTAGTCTACTCTCGCTCACTCTACCTTTGTTTTTGCAGGATCGCTAGTGCCCCCAACCTACAAATTCTCGATTGTGGACCTCGGCCGAAATCCAGCATCCACAATTTGGCGCCCACCGTGGGGCCTTAGCAATTCATAGCAGACGAATATCTCTCAGTCTATGATCCCTTCAACACAGCTGCACATTGCTTCTAGCAGCGATCAGACATTAGATCCTATGGCCTCTCAATTGGCCATTCTACAAGAACGATTACGAGTCTTAGAGGAGGAAAATTCAGCCATGCGAATCTCCAATATAACCCTCCAGAAGCAACTAGAGCAAATCTCTTCAACCTCCTGACAACCTAATACTACAGACCTTCCTGGCAATCTCACAATCTCCACCAATCTCTTGGGGGCATTCAACAATGTGACAAGTGACAATCTGCCATCAGACAATCATCCACCAAATCAAGAAAGAAGTCAACATATTTCCTCAACCGACCAAGCACGGCAACTTGCCTCCACCATGCGCAAGGAAATGCAGGAGTTCAAAGATGCAATTCTCTCCAGCCTACCTGGTGTCAGACTACCAGTGAGAAAAAGCCGAGCCGGCACGATCTCAGATACCCCATTTTTGGACACCATCACTTCCACCGAACTACCAAGGAAGTTCAGTCATCCAGATATGGAGCTATATGACGAATCCACAGACCTGAACGATCATGTGATCCATTACAAATACAAGATGATGTCGACTGATCTGGCTCCTTATCAATGGGTAGCTGGAATTTGTAGAGGATTCGGAGAACCATTGGCAGGCCCAACCCTCACTTGGTTCCTCAATCTATCTTACAGGACTATTGGGTCATATCAGGAACTAGCTGATAAATTTGTGGAGCATTTTGCAAGTTCTTGCAAGCTTGAGAAGACCACTAATGACCTTAATGCAATCCAACAACGGAGAGGGGAGTCCTTGCGAAGCTACGTGGCTCGCTTCAATAAAAAAATGATAACAATCCCAGATCTCTATCAGTCTACTGCAGTGGAAGCATTCAGAAATGGATTACTTTCAGAAAGTGGACTATATAAATAGCTCACTAAATTTCGATGCTACACTATGGATCATGCCATGGCCCGGGCTCAAATTGAGATTAGATGGGAGGAGGATAAAAGAAACAAGAAAAGAGATAATTCCATCAGCCATCACAATGAGAGAACCTCAAATCCGTCCAAGCGACCCTACAACTGATATGCTAGCAATGTACTTCAATAAAGTGATACTTGATGTAATTAGTCAATAAAAAATGGGCTAGATGACCACTCATTGTCACTTTGGGGACATCATAGCTTCCCAAATAAGTATTCATTGGTTACTTTAGAAAGAAAACTATCATTCACAAAACTCCAACTTAGGGAGAAACCCATTTGCTCCAATCGACCTATATTTACCAACACATGGCCCAATCGACATGCTTCTCCCAATCGACATGAGAATACCCTCAAAATCCTCCAACATACCCAATCGACCAAGAAGTAAACTCTAGGATTGTCATCTCCTTCATACTACGTGAAAAAAATTATCATATCTTTCAGACGATGAAGGATTTCCATCTCCTCCAAACTACATGGAAGGATTTTCATCTCCTCATTCGACCATGAAAAAACAAGGCGCATCTTTCCAATTTAACCAATTTTCCTACCATTCACCCCATACGACGAAGCAATGTGTCTTGCATTGGAATATCCAGCAGCCCCACTCTACCTGTATAAAGACTTGCCATGAGAAGGATGTTGACCGGCGTAAACACACGCGTATAACGCAAGCGCACGTATCGTTCAAGTAGTATAAAAAGTATCGATCCCACGAGGACTTAATACATAAGCTATTAATTTTATGAGGTCAAATGATTACTAGTATCTAACAGGTTGTTTGATAGATTTGAAAAAGGTGACGATTCTAAATTTAAAAATAAGTAAATAAAATTGTTCGAAAGTAGGTTTAAAAAAGTTCACTATTAAAAACTATCTAGGGTTGTGATTTCTTCCAATATCATTTTAAAGATGAAGTGGTTATCTTATAGTTGGATAAAATATTGATTTATTAACCTGGAACACTAAATTATGTAAAAGCCTCTTCCGATGGTTAACTACAAATATCCAGTATAACCCAATTGAACCATATGTCTATGTCAACCAAATTACCTGGATTCATTAAGATTAAGTTCCAATTATGGCTACCTCCGCCCGACATGTATATTCATATCCTGTAAGGAAATCTATTAAAGGGTTATCTATCATCAAGGAAGATCGTGGGCTATTGAGTCTAAGGTCTTTAAACTTAAAATCCCTATGTCTAGTTCATTTTAAGTTTACCAGTTCAATTTTATTAATGGTCAGTTAATAAAAAAGCATTAAGATTAAGACTCAATAAATAAACCTTTATATTACCCAAACTATAATTTAACCCCTTATAAACCGGTGATATTGGATTTCATCACAACCCCAGATAACTGGCTTAGTTACGACACATATTTACGGGTAGTAAAAATTTAAATAAAATAAAAGACATAAAGTAAATTCTGAAAATTAAATACTGAAAAGTAAATTGCTGAAAAGTAAAAAAAAGTAAAAAGTAAAAGTAAAAAGTAAAAAGTAAACAAAATAAAAGTAAATTACTGAAAGTAAATTGCTGAAAAGTAAATTACTGAAATTAAATAAAGTAAAAGTACAATAAAAGAAAATGCTGGGGTTAGAGGATCAATATTTAATTTCTCCACTAATTACTCCACCAAATCCATTATTAATTTCTCCACTAATTACTCCACCAAATCCATAATTGCTCCACTAATTGCTTATCTTGTTTGGTGTTGATTTGATAATTTTTATTAATTATTTATTAATTTATATTTTGCTTTGAAAATGATTGATAATGACTTTAATAATTACACATCACACACGTCTGGATGGTTCATCAATGTCGGTCATGAACTCTTCAGAATTCGAAAATATTTTCTCTTTAAAAGTTGTAGATCTTTGAGTCTTCTTTAATTTGGCACTTGAATAAGCTCAATCCGATATCTGAGTAAAAAGTTATGCCCAAAATACGACAGATGCGCAAAACTGGAATTCCCAAAACTGCACTTCGTCAAAACGCCCTTTCAAGTTTCCAATCTCCAAAATTAATATATCAAGTCCAATAATTGCCCTTATTTGACCCATATTTTATCCTAAATGATTTCATTAAGACCCGATATTATTTTATCTGCAAAATAAACTAAAACACATCAAAACGTTCATCAAACCCGAGAAACTAAACAAAATATTAAGTTAAAGGGGCGGTAAATATTGATATATTTTCCGCTCATCACACCCCCAAACCTAACATTTTGCTAGTCCTCGAGCAAAACAACAGAATAAAAATAAAATTAAACTAAGCCACTTTCGTAGGGATCATGGTTGCATTTAGCATATGCAACAAGCCTTTAAACCCCTAGGTGTCCCTAGTGGACGAGTTATAGTCTCGTGAGGGCTTACAACAACGATGCCCACAAACGTTTTATAAAAGTAAAAATATAATAAAACTAATGCACACAAAAGCAAAAAGACAAGAGAAAATAGAATAAAGAAATTAGTGACTAATCAAGTGAAACTTCTACTTCAAGTTACTAATTGTTTTCTTTCCTTCTAAATTACCGAATAAGTAAATTCTCCGATTATTTTTACCATTCTTCATATACACAGCCAACAAAATATTAAACAACTCATTTTTGCCCACAACAGTCATAAGTGCAGTTGATAAGAGAGTAATATTTTTGTCCTAAAGTTCTATCAGATTTCACACCTTTTTGTAGCAATGGAATAATTTTTCTCATTTTTCTGACTTTTTTTCTTTTTTTTTATTCTATTTTTTTTTATTTATATACAATACCTTCCATCTACTTAGCGAGTGTTGGGTCGGTGACTCCCAAACCAGTTGGCTTTAGGGCACCAGGTGTTAAGACACCCCTACGGACTTAATTACTCATACTTCAGATATATATATTTTTACAGCATCTTCGATCCATGTAACGAGCTTTGGGCCAGTGACTCCCAAACCAGTTAGTTTTAGGGAACTAGGTGTTAAAACACCCTTACAGACTTAATACTCGGATCTCAGATGTTTTTTTTTTTTTTTACTCCATTGCTTTTTGAGATGTTTCCTCCAACTAAACTAGAGCACTGAATATTACAAACTTTTCAATTTTAGCTCATGTCCGTATGTTACTATATATGTTGATATATCTGTCAACTGAGCATATGAAGATCCATTTTAGTCAATTTTATGGAGAATTCACAAATTAAATAATTCAAAATGAAATAAACAAAAATTAACTTGTTTTGAAATAGGTTTGAGATACGTCTCATGAGTGGAAACTCCTTACTCAGCTATCTCTTACCAATTTCATCTTTTTAGTCAAATAAAAATGCAAAATATTTTTGTAATTTTTGAAAATTTTCCAATTTTTTTGTATTTTTCGAAAAATTTTGGACTAAAAATAAAAATAACACACAAACTAAAAATAAGGTATTGATCAACTAATTCCCTCCCCCAAACCTAAATGAGACATTGTCCCCAATGTCTTAAACAATAAAAGGAGAGTTAAGAAGGTCGTACCTGGTTAGCTGAAATCTACAGGAAATTAAAGGTTAAGATCCAGATTAATCCTACGCCTCTTACCACGATCGTCCTCGGACCAATTTATCTTTGAAATGATAGGGTCAACTTGTGGTTCATAGGCTATGAGTTGGTCTATTAGATCCGGAGCAATTCTGGCAGAAAAGATGAGTTCTTTCAAAGGTTTTGACACGAACCCATTTCTCCGAGTATCATCAAGAAACACACAAAGAAAATCATAAAATCCATCAACGTTGAGCAGTCCAAGCGGTTTCTGGTGTATGTTCAGGTTCGCCAAGATAGAACTATAAAAATTTCCTCCAATGTACCCAAGCCACCTGGCAAAGCGATAAAAGCATCAGCACAGTTAATCATTTCTACCAGTCGTTCAGACATACCTGGCACGATCAGTTCCTCTCCATTTGATGATCCAATAAGATTTGCCTCTGCCAAGGGTTTTGGGATGATTCCCAAAACGTGACTGTCTCCTTCCTGTACTGCCTTTGAAACGATCCACATAAGTCCGAGATTGCCTCCGCCATATATTAAGTGCATATTCCTTGCAGCTAAGACTCGACCCAATTATTGTGCTGCTTCTACGTATTGTGGTTTAGTTCCAACACTACTACCGCAAAACACACAGATGTTTTCAACTCGTCTTCTTGAAGTGGCTTCCATTTTTTATGTATTTCTTTCTCAACTCTGGATGCCTTCAAAAGTGCAATGACGGGCTGAATTTATAGTACCTGAAAAGGGTGAGTAAAAATAGTAGCACTAGTACCTGTCAAATGACAATTATCAGTTAAACAAATCGTGATAGTCAAAAAGGTCTGGATCCTCTCGGAGAAAATATAACAAAACAAATTACAATTATTAGGAAAAGACAAAGAGATATAATATTTACAAGAAAAGTAGCGGCTTGATTGACGTCTATGCGTCAGGGACAAGCTTCCCATTCAATTTTCTTATAAATTAGCAAACAAGGTCTTTTTGAGTCAGATTCCCAAGACTTAACAGTTGTCTTTCTTTTTGAAATTGTGTATGTAATTTGCGAAAGGCTATGTGAACATATCCACTGGGATGCGTCTCAAGAGTTGAAGATATATCATCTAAAGACTCTTTACTCAAGCCATCCCTAATGAATTTAATTTTGTCTTCGCGATTATCAGACACCATTCCTAAAGAATGACAACGAGTATTTCAATTCCATCGTGCACATTTGTAACAAACACTAATTTGTTTAGCTCTACGTTTCTTTGCATAGGTGCTTCTTCCAAAACCAGGCAGATGTGAAATAAAAGATTCAGAAGACTCACCTACCAATCGGACCCGTGCTTCAATTACCCAACGAATGTCATTAAAAACACCGTGAATTGTCAGTAACCTCATCCGTTCCAAGCGAGCTTTGTAGACTTTCATCATAGATTTTTTAGGGAGAGAAGGAAATTGCTTGTGAAGATTTGCGAGAGCTTCTTCCATCGTGAAATGACTAAACCTGAAAAAATTAAACACACAAAATTAAATCACACCAAATCACAATATATACACAAATTGCATGGGTTGCCTCCCTGCGAGCGCTAAGTTTAAAGTCGTCAGTCAGACTTGACTTCTCGAACGTTAAGCTGGATCTGAAAGTGTAACACTTTCTTTTTGTCGCTTAAATGATTCTCCCCAGTAGTGCTTGACACGCTTATTTTTAACCTTGAAAGTTTTGTTAGCGTCAGGATCATGTATCTCAACGGCTCTATCTGGTAAAACTTTGGTGATCACAAATGGACCTGACCACCGTGATTTTGGCTTCCATGGGAAGAATTTCACCCTTGATTTGTTTAACAGTACCTTCTGCCCTGGTTCCAGTTGTATGCGCACTAACTTCTCATCATGTCTTTTCTTGCCCTTTTCTTTGTACAATTTGGCATCATCAAAAGGCTGATTGTGAAATTCCTCCAATTCGTTGAGCTGGTGGAACTTTTTCTCTTTGTTGCTTGTAGTGCAAGAATTGGCTCCTTCAGTACAAATGACGCTTTATCTTTAGGTTCCACAGGCAATTGACATGTTTTAAGTTTGTCAGTAGAACTTTGCATTGCATTGGAGTTCTGAATGGTACTGTGTATCACATCGAGTTTGAAACATTCCTCCTTCATTTCATCATCTGGGAAATTCATGGCCTTGAAAACATTGAATGTTACTTCTTGGTCATGTACCCTCATGGTTAATTCTCCTTTTTGTACATCAATAATGGTTCGACCTATAGCCAAGAATGGTCTCCCAAGGATGATTGGCACGTCTGCGTCTTCCTCCATATCAAGGACAATAAAATTTGCTGGGAAAATGAATTTGTCAACCTTGACCAGCACATCCTCAACTACACCTCTCGGAAATACGAGCGTTCCATCAGCAAGTTGTAGTGAGACTGAAGTTGGCATTGTTTCTCCAATCTGTAATTTCCTGAAAATAGAAAAAGGCATCAAGTAAACACTCGCACCTAAATCACACAAAGCCTTACCAAATTTATGTTCTCCTATGACGCAAGGAACAGTGAAACTGCCAGGATCTTTCAACTTCGGGGGAAGTTTCCTCTGAATGATGGCACTGTATTCTTCTGTTAATGCTACTGTCTCATAATCTCCCAATCTCCGTTTTCGTGAAAGAATATCTTTCATGAATTTGGCATAGGTGGGTATTTGTTCCAACGCTTCTGCAAATGGAATGTTGATATGCAGTTTTTTGAAGATCTCCAGGAACCGAGAAAACTTCTTGTCCAATTTGTTCTTCTGAAGACGTTGAGGAAATGTTGGAGGTGGAGTGATCTGTTCTTTTTCCTTTGCTTCTTTTTCCTCCATCTGTTGCTTTGTTTCATTTGGAACTTCCTCAGTAGTTGTTTTGGCTCCAACATCTTTGTTGATTTCAGTACCGCTTTTTAACATGATGGCATGACATTGCTCCTTCCCCATGTTTCTTGGATTTGGCTCTGTGTTGCTAGGAAGGGTACCTGGCGGTCTGTAACTCTGAGCATTTGCCAGTTGTCCAATTTGATTCTCCAGTGCTTTAAGAGAAGCAGATTGACTTTGAATTAATGCTGTTTGGGATTGAAACATAGCATCATATCTTGCTGCGTGAGAGTCATGTTTTGCTTCTAACTTTTTCAAGTGGGTCAACACTTCTGTTATTCCTGGTTCATTTGCCTGCTCCTGGCTTTTGTTCTGTTGCTGGAATTCATGTGGTGGATAGTTCTGCTGTTGGCCTGAATTGTTGCTCCATGAAAAATTGGGATGATTTCGAATAAGGATTATTCCCCTGTCTGTTGAAATTGTTGATATAATTCACCGTTTCTTCAAGTTGGTTTGACTCTGGTATTCCTCCATATGGTGAACTTGTGGATCCAGTGGTAAGAGTCTCCTTGAATTTGCATATCTAATCTAGCTTGGCGTTGACTGCTGTATTGGCTCCACTTTCATAAATTCCTGCAATTTTTTGGATCATGCTCCTTTCTGTTGGCCACAAGGAATTGTTGTTGGCCATTTCTTCGATTAGTTCACAGGCTTGATCTTCTCTTTTTGCCATTAAAGCTCCTCCAGCAGCAGCATCGATTGTGGTTCTCATTATTCCAGAAAGCCCATTATAGAATGTTTGGACTTGAAGCCATTTTGGAATCTCATGGTGAGGACATTTCCGAAGCAAATCTTTATACCTTTCCCAAGCTTCGCAGAGGGATTCTAAATCTTGTTGTACAAAGGATGTGATGTCATTCCTCAGCTTTCCGGTTCTGGCTGGTGGAAAGTACTTTGCAAGAAATTTGGTGGCTAAAGTGTTCCAAGTTGTGATAGAACCTGCTGGTAGTGAATGTAGTCAAGCTTTAGCTCTGTCCTTCAAGGAGTATGGAAAAACTCGCAGTCTCATTGCTTCTTCCGCTTCTCGGTTGTAATTAAAAGTGCCGCAAACTTCCAGGAAGTTGCTGATGTGGGAATTAGGATCTTCAGTTGCATTCCCTCCGAACTGAACTGACTGCTGAATCATCTGAATGCATGTTTGATGAGTGTATTTATATATCACTATTTCCCACTCATTTAATCTAATATTTTGTATAGTTTCTCGGGTTTGATGAACGTTTTGATGTGTTTTTTTATTTGTTATTTTGCAGATAAATAAAGTTTGGACAGCACTGGAGGCAATTTGGGGCAAAACCGGACAAAAATGCGTCAACAGGGATATTTTGGTCTTCTGCGCGTCGCGACGCTGGAGCACTGCGCGCCGCGACGCCTAGCGTGTGCCGGTTCTGCTAAAATGCGCCATGGTCAACGGGTCAACAATTGAAAAGTTTGACTTTGCTAAAATGCGCCGTGCCACGTGTCACCATCACATCCGATCTGCTAACGTACGCCGTGCCACGTGTCAACATCATATGCTGCCGACACTCAGACTGACACGTGTCGCCTCGTCATCAGCCACATCAGCGGTCAACAAGTCACCTTGCCACGTGTCATGCCACGTCATCAGACACGTCAGCAAGTCAACCGAGTCAACATGCCACGTCAGCATCAGCCAATCAGAGCATGACACGTGTCGCCACGTGTCGCAATCCCATTGTGCCGACAGTTGTACAGTCAGCCGCCACGCCACGCCACGTCAGCGCCACGTGTCGCCACGTCATCGCCACGTCGCCTCCGCGTCAGCATGACGTCAGCATGACGTCATCACAATAATTGAGAATTAGCCGCCTTGACACGTGTCGCTTGCACAGTTAGCCGCCTCGCTACGTGTCGCCGTCTCATTGTGCCACGTCGACATTTGAGCGTCGCGACGCGCAACGCCTTAGCGTCGCGACGCGCGCACAGTGACCAAACAGTAAATTATTTTTGCTATAAATAGGCCGCGAATTTTCAGTTTTTAAATGTACCTTTCTCTCTCTTGATTTCTCTCTCTAGAGAGAGTTTCTCTCTCTAGAATTTTTATTTTTAGTTTTTTTTTTTATTTTTAGTTTTGTAAATATTTTAATTACTTTTTGTAATAATAGTAATTTAATTTTTACTTTTTACAGTTTTTACTATTCACCATGTTGAAGTAACTTTTTCAGCTAGGGTGAAAGGTAATTCTTCTACTATTGCTATTTAGATTAATCTCCCTTAAAAATAATATATTAACTATTTAAAATATTGACTTAATAAGGGATACCGCTATATTGGTCGGTTGGTAATTTAATTTTAATCTGTTTTAAACCTGACTAATCAAGGATACCGCCAGACTGGTCGGTTGGTAAATTTATTTTTGGTTCCGCCTTAATGGCTGGTTGGACTTAATTTGACTTAATCAGGATACCGCCAGAATGGTCGGTTGGTAAATTTATCACAAGTTTATATATTATTTTATGGGAGATATCTAAATTAGTAGTAGTAAAAGTAATTCCTTTTACCTTAGCATTTTATTTTATTTTATTTTACTTTTCCGTATTTTTATTTTATGTATTTTATTTTTATAGTCCTAGTTATGTGTTAATTAATTAGGGGTTGTGATGACTTTTAATATCACCGGTTTATAAGGGATTATTTTATAGTTGGGTAATTTAAAGGTTTTTATTAAGTCTTAAGCTTAATGCTTCTTGTTGTCTGATCACCAATAAGATTGATATGGTAAATCTAAAATGAACTAGACATAGGGATTTTAGGTTTCAGCCTTAGACTTAATAGCCCACGATCTTCCTTGAGGATAGATAACCCTTTAATAGATTTCCTTACAGGATAGGAATATACCTGTCGGGCGGGGGTAATCATAATTGGAACTTAGACTTAATGAATCCAGGTAATGTGGTTGACATAGGAATATGGTTCAATTGGGTTATACTGGGTATTTGTAGTTGACCATCGGAAGAGGCTTTTACATAATTTAGTGTTCCAGGTTAGTAAACTGATTTATTACACAAACATAAAATAATCACTTCATCTTTTAAATGATATTAAAAGAATTCACAACCTTATATCTTTGTATCTTTTTTTCCTTAGTATTTTCTTTTATCTTTTTATTTATTTATTTAGCAAATCTTCAATCAACCAAATCAATCAAGCAATCAATTCTATTCTCCCTTTAATTAGATATTTGTAAATAAATAGATTCAATAATTAATAACAACAGTAGGAATTAAGTCCTCGTGGGATCGATATTTTTATACTACTTGAACGATACGTGCGCTTGCGTTATACGTGTGTGTTTACGCCGGTCAAGTTTTTGGCGCCGTTGCCGGGGACTTATATTTCTTGAGTTGTTAATTTTGAAGCTATCTAATTTACTTGTATCTAATTTTCTTTATTTTATATCTGTAATTTTTATTTCTTTCTTTTTTGATTTCAGGTGACTTACAAATGGAACATTACTGGGAGATTGAAAGATTACGTGCTTTACAAGAAGATACACCCCACATCTGGGAGCAACAGTCCGGTTTTCTGAGGCCTGTTGTCGAGCCCAATGATTATCACTGGATGCCAGAATCAAGCAATACTACAATTGCTCATCAGAACTCAATGTGGAGATGTGATATATGTAATGGTGACCACCCAAGCGATTATTGCGAATACAACTACCATCCAGGGTGGCAGAACTATCAAGATCCTTCATGGTACGAAGAACCATCACATTTCACAGAATCACATTTTTCATCTTATCCACCATCTTCCTTCAATCCTTATCAAGAACCAGAACCATCAGAGGAAGATCAATTGATTCACATGTTCAAAGAACAGATAGCTCAATTTGATGCACAAATTCAGAGTCAAACAGAATCCATACAGAGAATGACAGATCAGATCAGACAATTCACAGAAAACCAGAACTATATACCTCAAGAACCAATTTCAGATGACACTGATGAAGCCTTCGAATACCAATCATTTTATAATGACATTTCAACAGAGGAGGAGGCTGAGCAGTATCAACAATCAGAGGTATCAGTTCAGGAACTTGAACCGGCAAAGTCTCGATTTGATTTCTATTATTCAGATTCTGACGAGGATGAAGCTGAAATATTTGTACCAACTGCATCAAAAATTGAGGATGGAATTCTGTATCCTCAAAACGAAGATCTTGGAGAATGCTTTGCAACGATGTTTGAAGAAGATCTTCCTGAACCATCCAATCTAGTCATATCAGAGGATAAAGACCTAAAATCTAACATTTCTTTTCATTCTCAGGTTGACAATTTTGAAACATGTATTTCACAGATGACAGATGAAGAACTAAATACAGAAATTTTAAAATACATCTGTGAAGAAAAGGTGGAACAAGAACAGAGCAAATGGAGGAGCAAAAGTCTGACCTTAATAAAAATCCAGAGCATTCAGGAAAAACATCGCTGTTTTGGGGAATTCAAATCAAAGATATCACCCAGAAGTTTGACAGAATGGAACTTCCATTCCAAGTCAAACACCATACGAGACCTCCTGATTTTCTTTCTTTCTTTTCAGGAACCACTGGAGCAACAAAAGTCAAAAAGGTGGCACGAGCATTGAATGAAAAAAAATTATTTCTGCCACTTTACCGTTGGAAGAGACCCTTTAAAAGCAACGCTCACGGGATTGTCCTTAATCGGACATCCAAAACGACATTGAAACCTCCTTAACATATGGATTTCAGTCACGTCTGGCTGAAGACGAAAAATTTAGCGCTAGCAGGGAGGCAACCCATGCAATTTGTTGTAATTTATTTTTCATATTTTGTGTGAACTTTTTAATTTTTTTGTGTTATTTTGCAGGAAAAATTAAAAACGGAATTTTTCAGGACAAAGCAAGCCAGTGCAAGCGGGATTTTCAAAATAAAAATTTGACAAAATCACGAAGATACAAAGTTGATCCAGGAGACGGCCTAGTAAAAGACACTCTTATAGGCGTCTCTATGGAGTTATCTGTTGCAAGACATGGTTTTGCCAAAAAAAAAAAAAAAAAAAAAAAAAAAACAACGTCTGAGATCCGAGTTATTAAGTCTGTAAGGGTATTTTAACACCTAGTGCCCTAAAACCAACTGGTTTGGGAGTCATTGGCCCAAAGCTCGTTACATGGATCGAAGATGCTGCAAAAATATATATATCTGAAGTCTGAGTAATTAAGTTCGTAGGGGGTCTTAACACCTGGTGCCCTAAAACCAACTGGTTTGGGAGCCACCGACCCAAAGCTCGCTACATAGACGGAAGGTATTGTATATAAATAAAAAATAGAGAAAAAATCAAAGAAAAATCAGAAAAAATCAGAAAATTATTCCATTGCTACAAAAGGTGTGAAATCTGATAGAACTTTAGGACAAAAATATTACTCTTTTATCAACTGCACTTATGACTGTTGTGGGCAAAAATGAGTTGATTAATATTTTGTTAGCTGTGTATATGGAGAATGGCAAAAATAATCGGAGAATTTACTTATTTAGTAATTTAGAAAGAAACAAAACAACTAGTAACTTGGAGTAGAATTTTCACCTGATTAGTCACTAATTTCTTTATTCTCTTTTCGCTTGTCTTTTTGCTTTTGTGTGCATTAGTTTTAACTAACTTTTTACTTTTGTAAAATGTTTGTGGGTATCATTGCTGTAAACCCTCACGAGACTACACTCGTCCACTAGGGACACCTAGGGGTTTAAAGGCTTGTTGCATATGCTAAATGCAACCGTGATCCCTACGAAAATGGCTTAGTTAAATTTTGTTAAGTTATTTTATTTTGTATTTTGCTCGAGGACTAGCAAAATGTTAGGTTTGGGGGTGTGATGAGTGGTATTTATATCACTATTTCCCACTCATTTAATCTAATATTTTGTATAGTTTCTCGGGTTTGATGAACGTTTTGATGTGTTTTATTGTTATTTTGCAGATAAATAAAGTTTGGACAGCACTGGAGGCAATTTGGGGCAAAACCGGACAAAAATGCGTCAACAGGGATATTTTGGTCTTCTGCGCGTCGCGACGCTGGAGCACTGCGCGCCGCGACGCCTAGCGTGTGCCGGTTCTGCTAAAATGCGCCATGGTCAACGGGTCAACAATTTGAAAAGTTTGACTTTGCTAAAATGCGCCGTGCCACGTGTCACCATCACATCCGATCTGCTAACGTACGCCGTGCCACGTGTCAACATCATATGCTGCCGACACTCAGACTTGACACGTGTCGCCTCGTCATCAGTCACATCAGCGGTCAACAAGTCAACCTTGCCACGTGTCATGCCACGTCATCAGACACGTCAGCAAGTCAACCGAGTCAACATGCCACGTCAGCATCAGCCAATCAGAGCATGACACGTGTCGCCACGTGTCGCAATCCCATTGTGCCGACAGTTGTACAGTCAGCCGCCACGCCACGTCAGCGCCACGTGTCGCCACGTCATCGCCACGTCGCCTCCGCGTCAGCATGACGTCAGCATGACGTCATCACAATAATTGAGAATTAGCCGCCTTGACACGTGTCGCTTGCACAGTTAGCCGCCTCGCTACGTGTCGCCGTCTCATTGTGCCACGTCGACATTTGAGCGTCGCGACGCGCAACGCCTTAGCGTCGCGACGCGCGCACAGTGACCAAACAGTAAATTATTTTTGCTATAAATAGGCCGCGAATTTTCATTTTTAATGTACCTTTCTCTCTCTTGATTTCTCTCTCTAGAGAGAGTTTCTCTCTCTAGAATTTTTATTTTTTAGTTTTTTTTTATTTTTAGTTTTGTAAATAATTTTAATTACTTTTTGTAATAATAGTAATTTAATTTTTACTTTTTACAGTTTTTACTATTCACCATGTTGAAGTAACTTTTTCAGCTAGGGTGAAAGGTAATTCTTCTACTATTGCTATTTAGATTAATCTCCCTTAAAAATAATATATTAACTATTTAAAATATTGACTTAATAAGGGATACCGCTATATTGGTCGGTTGGTAATTTAATTTTAATTCTGTTTTAAACCTGACTAATCAAGGATACCGCCAGACTGGTCGGTTGGTAAATTTATTTTTGGTTCCGCCTTAATGGCTGGTAGGACTTAATTTGACTTAATCAGGATACCGCCAGAATGGTCGGTTGGTAAATTTATCACAAGTTTTATATTATTTTATGGGAGATATCTAAATTAGTAGTAGTAAAAGTAATTCCTTTTACCTTAGCATTTTATTTTATTTTATTTTACTTTTCCGTATTTTTATTTTATGTATTTTATTTTTATAGTCCTAGTTATGTGTTAATTAATTAGGGGTTGTGATGACTTTTAATATCACCGGTTTATAGGATTATTTTATAGTTGGGTAATTTAAAGGTTTAATTATTAAGTCTTAAGCTTAATGCTTCTTGTTGTCTGATCACCAATAAGATTGATATGGTAAATCTAAAATGAACTAGACATAGGGATTTTAGGTTTCAACCTTAGACTTAATAGCCCACGATCTTCCTTGAGGATAGATAACCCTTTAATAGATTTCCTTACAGGATAGGAATATACCTGTCGGGCGGGGGTAATCATAATTGGAACTTAGACTTAATGAATCCAGGTAATGTGGTTGACATAGGAATATGGTTCAATTGGGTTATACTGGGTATTTGTAGTTGACCATCGGAAGAGGCTTTTACATAATTTAGTGTTCCAGGTTAGTAAACTGATTTATTACACAAACATAAAATAATCACTTCATCTTTTAAATGATATTAAAAGAATTCACAACCTTATATCTTTTTATCTTTTATTTTCCTTAGTATTTTCTTTTATCTTTTTATTTATTTATTTAGCAAATCTTCAATCAACCAAATCAATCAAGCAATCAATTCTATTCTCCCTTTAATTAGATATTTGTAAATAAATAGATTCAATAATTAATAACAACAGTAGGAATTAAGTCCTCGTGGGATCGATATTTTTATACTACTTGAACGATACGTGCGCTTGCGTTATACGTGTGTGTTTACGCCGGTCAATGTTTTGATGTCACACGCATTTGCTGGTAAGAGAGGAAGTACAATACAGGAAATGAGTCTGTCAACCACCGGAATGGTTCTGTCTCGAATGGGAATTGGTGGTGCAACGTTCAAAGGTTCAGGTTCCATGTTGACTAAAGCTTCTTGGCCTTCTCGCCTTTCCTTCTCGACTGTCTGATGGTTCTTTCAATTTCTGGGTCAAGCGGTCGGAGTTCAAAGCTTCTGGTTCGTCTCATGTAGTTTCTGAGAACCTGAAACACAAGAAAACAAAAACAATAAGTAAAAAGAAATTAGATACAAGTAACGGTATCTAACCCCTAAACTAATAGTAAAAGATAAATAAGTCCCCGGCAACGGCGCCAAAAACTTGATCGGCGTAAACACACGCGTATAACGCAAGCGCACGTATCGTTCAAGTAGTATAAAAAGTATCGATCCCACAATGACTTAATACCTAAGCTATTAATTTTATGAGGTCAAATGATTACTAGTATCTAACATGTTGTTTGATAGATTTGAAAATGTGACGATTCTAAATTTAAAAATAAGTAAATAAAATTGTTCGAAAGTAGGTTTAGAAAGTTCACTATTAAAACTATCTAGGGTTGTGATTTCTTCCAATATCATTTTAAAGATGAAGTGGTTATCTTATAGTTGGATAAAATATTGATTTATTAACCTGGAACACTAAATTATGTAAAAGCCTCTTCCGATGGTCAACTACAAATATCCAGTATAACCCAATTGAACCATATGTCTATGTCAACCAAATTACCTGGATTCATTAAGATTAAGTTCCATTATGGCTATCCGCCCTACCTGACTAATATTCCTATCATGTAAGGAAATCTATTAAAGGGTTATCTATCCTCAAGGAAGATCGTGGGCTATTGAGTCTAAGGTATTTAATCTTAAAATCCCTATGTCTAGTTCATTTTAAGTTTACCAGTTCAATTTTATTAATGGCCAGTTATAAAAAAGCATTAAGATTAAGACTCAATAAATAAACATTTATATTACCCAAACTATAAATTAACCTCTTATAAACCGGTGATATTGGATTTCATCACAAACCCAGATAACTGGCTTAGTTACGACACATATTTACGGGTAGTAAAAATTTAAATAAAATAAAAGACATAAAGTAAATTCTGAAAATTAAATACTGAAAAGTAAATTGCTGAAAAGTAAAAAAATAAATAAAAAGTAAAAAGTAAAAGTAAAAGTAAAAAAAAAGTAAAAAAAATAAAAGTAAATTACTGAAAGTAAATTGCTGAAAAGTAAATTACTGAAATTAAATAAAGTAAAAGTACAATAAAAGAAAATGCTGGGGTTAGATGATCAATATTTATTACTACTATTTTAGATATCTCCTTTAATATATATATTAACTTTGCGTGATAATTACCAACCAGCCATATAGGCAGTATCATGATTAAGTCAAATTAATAATTAATTACCAACCGACCAACCAGGCGGTATCCATACTTAGTCAGGTTAAAACCAATTTATAATTAATTTCCAACCGGACAATATAGCGGTATCCTCATTAAGTCAGATTTTAAATAGTTTATATTTTATATTTAAGGGAGATTAATCTAGATAGCAATAATAAAAGCTTTACCTTTTACCCCAGCAAATGGGAGTTACCTCCTCATTGCTTGAAAAATAAAAACTGCAAAAGTAAAGAAAGAAAAGGTTTGTGCGTAAAAGTAAATTGCGGAAAGTAAAAACTGAAAAGTAAAGAAAAGAAAGTGCGAAAGCGAAAATTAATTACTGAAAACTGAAAATAAACAAACTAGATACAATCTTCTTATTTATTCTTAAGGAATTTCAAAGAAGAAAGTATGAATTTTACAAATGAAATGGCTTGGTATTTATAGGCAAAATTTTGCCTATATCAAATCATCAATCAAATTCTCCACCAAATCCATTATTAATTTCTCCACTAATTACTCCACCAAATCCATAATTGCTCCACTAATTGCTTATCTTGTTTGGTGTTGATTTGATAATTTTTATTATTTTTTATTTAATTTATATTTTGCTTTGAAAATGATTGATAATGACTTTAATAATTACACATCACATATTTCTGGATGGTTCATCAATTTCGGTCATGAACTCTTCAGAATTCGAAAATATTTTCTCATTAAAAGTTGTAGATCTTTGAGTCTTCTTTAATTTGGCACTTGAATAAGCTCAATCCGATATCTGAGTAAAAAGTTATTCCCAAAATACGACAGATGCGCAAAACTGGAATTCCCAAAACTGCACTTCGTCAAAACGCCCTTTCAAGTTTCCAATCTCCAAAATTAATATATCAAGTCCAATAATTGCCCTTATTTGACCCATATTTCATCCTAAATGATTTCATTAAGACCCGATATTATTTTATCTGCAAAATAAACTAAAACACATCAAAACGTTCATTAAACCCGAGAAACTAAACAAAATATTAAGTTAAAGGGGCAGTAAATATTGATATATTTTCCGCTCATCAGATGTCACATACGATAATACACAAATGAAGATTTGGCATGGACATCCCAGTCGACATTACCAGATGGAAGAAGGCTTAGTATCTGACAGAGGGTCCACTCGACACGACAAGGAAAAAGTCTTGGCTAGGAGCTGAGGTATCACTCCACACGACAAGGAAGAACTCATAACCAGGGGCTGAAGCACCACTCGACACGACAAGGAACATGGCTTAGTTATGGGCTAAGGTTCTAGTCGACACGACATGGAGGAAGGATCGGTTATTGGCTGAAGTTTCATTCGACACGACAGATAAGTAAGGTGAGTTGCCTAAAGTTTCAATCAACATTACATGGATACACATCGTGAGGATGTTATCCCACTCGACAATATAAAGATGTAGTCTCAGCTCAAGGAAGATGCTTCAAATGAAGATTCATCATAAGGTGAATGTCACACTGGACACTACACTCATCATGAGGTAAATGTCTCACTCGACATGACACGTATGAGGCTTGCACTTATTTAAGATCCCATTCGACAATACATGGATATCACATTCCTCAGAAAACATTAAAGGTTAGTCATCATATCCATACAACATTGATTTAATACCGCAAACTCCATATTACATAGGGAATCTTTTATCATGCCTAGTAGTATGAAAAATCATTTGGACCTCCATTAGGTCCACTCGATCGACCTTCATCAGGTTAGGTAGTATGAAAAATCCTTTGAACCTCCATCAGGTCCACTCGACCGACCTTCATCAGGTTAGGTAGTATGAAAAATCCTTTGGACCTCCATCAGGTCCACTCGACCGACCTTCATCAAGTTAGGTAGTATGAAAAATCATTTAGACCTCTATCAGGTCCACTCGATTGACCTTCATCAGGTTAAGTAGTATGAAGAATCTCTTGGACCTCCATCAGGTCCAATCGACCGGCCTTCATCAGATTAGGTAGTATGAATAATCCATTGGACCTCAATCGGGCCCATTCGACCGACCTTCATCCAATCTAGTAGGATGATGACCCTCATGGACCTTCATCTGGTTCATTCGACTGTAGTCTCATGGTCTTCAGACGACATGGTCTCAGACTACAAGTCCTGTAGAATGAAGAATTATACCCTCATTGACCTTAGTCAGGTCTTGTAGAATGTGGAATTATACCTTCATTGACTTTTGTCAGGTCTTGTAGAATGAGGAATGAGAACCTTCATTGACCTTTGTCAAATCTTGTAGAATGAGGAATTATACATTCATTGACCTTTGTCAGGTCTTGTAGAATGAGAATGAGAACCCTCATTGACATTCTTCAGGTCTAGTAGAGTGAGAATTGATGACCTTCTTGGACCATTATCAAGTCCATTCAACAGGTCCATACGACCGTAGTCTCATGGACCCTCATCAGGAGAATGGGTGATAACCTTCATTGACCTTCATCGGGTCTAGTAGTATGATAAGGAAAGACTCTTGGACCTTCGTTAGGTCTGTAGAGTGAAGAATTTCATAGACCTTCATCTGGTCCAAACGACATTGAAAATTCCCCTGGTCATTTGACCCGTAGTAAGGGGATTATCCTAACCTTCATCTGGTTCAGTCGACCGGGGACTTCCCCCATGGACTCATGTCGAGTCAACTGAAGACATTGACTTCCTACAGTCTATACGACAATGTCGTGTGAATTATCTCATGAACCTTCATCTGGTTCAGTCGACCGGGGAAATCCCCATAGACTCATGTCGAGTCAAGTTGTAGCCATGGACTACACATGTCGTATGACTTATATCTTGAACCTTCATCTGGTTCAGTCAACCGGGGACATCTCCCATGGACTCATATCGAGTCAAATTGTAGACATGGTCTGCACATGTTGTGTGAATTATCTCATGAACCTTCATCTGGTTCAGTCGACTGTGGACATCCCCCATGGACTCATGTAGAGTCAAGTTGTAGACATGAACTACACATGTCGTATAACTTATATCCTGAACCTTCATCTGGTTCAGTCGACCGGGGACATCCCCCATGGACTAATGTCGAGTCAAGTTGTAGACAATGACTGCACATGTCGTATGAATTATCTCCTGAACCTTCATCTGGTTCAGTCGACCGGGGACATCCCCCATGAACTCATGTAGAGTCAAGTTATAGACATGGACTACACATGTCGTATGACTTATATCCTGAACCGTCATCTGGTTCAGGCGACCGGGGACATCCTCCATTGACTTATGTAGAGGCGAAATTGTAGACGTGGACTACACATGTCGTATGACTTATATCCTGAACCTTCATCTGGCTCAGTCGACCAGGGACATTCCTCATGGGCTCATGTAGAGTCAAGTTCAAGACCTGACCTTCATCTGGTCGACAGGGTCATTCCCACAAACTCATAACGATCTCTTAGATCAACATCCATATCTGGTCTACTGAGGTTCATTATTGGTATTTACTTAGCTTTATCAAAATGATGTGATCTTTGACAGGTCCAAACGACATCAACCTCCAGGTACGCTTATATGTTTTATACATACCTCATACGACACACGCGACAAATACTCTCCAAGACAATGACTCATTGACTTAGAGAGTATGAGACAAACTGTATGGGTCAAATTTGGTCCAAGGGCAATTTCGACCTTTTGCTTCAGACCCAACACTGAACGCACCCCAGACTCCCCAACATAAGACCCAGGCCCAAAGATTCACGGGCCCACTCCCAGTAAAATACCCCACATCCAAACCATAACCAAGGCCCATCATACGCCAACCCACGAAATGCTCAGACTCATAAATACCCCTCATAACCCAGCCGTTTTCAGTCTTCATGACTGCCCATAATAATCCTTCATGACACGACCGTTACCAACACACAAAACGTATGTCAATTAAATGCATTCATGAATCTCACCTCAAATAGCCTATAAAATGAACCGAGATCCAGAAGAGAAGGGGGATCACAACTCTCATAGTTCAATAATCTTCTATCCAGAACTCTCATAGCTCAATAATCTTCTCTCCAGAGCTATCATCATATCATATCTATCGCCCTCACGGCAATCCATGAGGATCAAGGTAGTCTCTAACCTTGCTTTCACATTTACATATTTACTGTTCATTTCATACTACTGACTTGGGCATCGGAGTGCCCCCGGCACCCACCACACCGGTGGGTAGTCTACTCCCGCTCACTCTACCTTTGTTTTGCAGGATCGCTAGTTCCTCCAACCTACAAATTCTCGATTGTGGACTTCGGCCGAAATCCAGCATCCACAATCCTAACCTTGACAGACAGCACTCCGCGTCATTATAGGAATGGGAAAAAATATAAAATTCTACAGTACTTGGTTTGAATTGCACAAATTTTTCAACTGTCCATTTTGAACCTAAATCGTGGGATCTCCAGTCAGCTTCCACAATGAAAATTCTTAATTTGTAAGCTCCAGGCTCATTTGTTGAAAATGTCATCACGTGGGTCTATTATTCTTATCCTAGTCTTAAGGAATTGTTTCTTCAATTTTCTTTATTGTTGCAAGATGTGGTTTATTGTTATTAACCAGGTCTATAGGAATTTGTTAGTGGATTTTAGTACGTGTCAAGATTTGTTATGGTTTTTAGTTTTACCTAGTCTATAGGAGGGTACGTGTCTTTATTTTATGTTTTGCATGTTCAGATGAGTGCCTAGTTTGGTGGTAGAACGTTGAGTCGTAATGTCTATATATAGGCTGCTTAATTGATGAATAAAGTGTCAAGTTAATCCAGTAATTTCCTCTTACATTTAATAGTTCATCTACTTAATTTTTTATCATCATTCCCCTCAATGACTTCTCAACTTGCTCTCGAGGTAAATCTTTAGTAAATGGATCTACTAGGCTTTCCTTTGATTTTACATAATTTATTGAAATTATGTCGCTTGAGAGCAGTTGCCTTATGGTATTGTATCTTCGACGTATGGTCGAGACTTACTATTATACATTGTATTTTGGACTCTCCTAATAGCTTATTGGCTATCATAATGTATACTTATAGTTGGCGCAGATTTTGGTCAGTTATGAATATATTCCAAGAAATTTCGAAGTTATTTCGCTTCTTCCTCAGTTTTGTCTAATGCTATGAATTCAAACTTCATAATAGATCATGCAATACATGTTTGCCTCGAGGATTTCCATGATACGGCTGCACCCCTAGTGTGAAAACAAATCAACTCGTGGACTTGAAATATGTTGTATCATATATCTAGTTAATATCGTTGTATCCCTATAGAATAACAAGATATCTTGTATAATGCAGACTATATTTTGAAGTTTCTCTTCGATAACTCAAAAAGTATACTAAGACTATTTTCCAAGATATTAATATCAATTTTATCACTTACAAATTATAGTGTTAATAAGTGATAATTAAAAATAATTTAGTTAACTTAAATTTATAATAACCAAGTTTATAGTTTTAATAAGAAATATTGTTTGGGGTGGATTGTGCTAAAGAATTGGGTCTTTCAAACGTTATTATTGAGTCAGATGCCCAAAATGTGGTGAATCTAATTCCAGGGAAGATCTCTAGCTTAAAAGAAGTGTGTTGGATTGTTGAAGAGATTAAAAGTGCTTTTCACCTTTTAGGTTCGGTTAAGCTCCAGTTCGTACCAAGATTATGTAATATTGTTGCTCATCGAGTAGCAAGATCTACTTGCAATACTCAAATTGCGGGTCTCTGGAGGGATCATATTCCACCTTTTATTGCTTGTAACCTTTAGTTTTTAATATATGTTCTTCTTTTCAAAAAAAAAAAAAATTATACAAAAATCAGATTTTACAACACAAATATTATAGTAAGTTCTTAAGATTGATAGCAGAATGTGTATTGTGTATTAGATCATGCACAATTCTTCATACAAGTGAACATACAAGTGCTTGAAGTTGTATAGAATTTTTCAGATAGAAGAAGATTCCAGGCTGTCACGTGATTGACTCTGGGCTGAAAGGCAAATACGCAAATATGATGATGGCATGCCGCTGACGTCAATGAAATTATCCAAATCAAAATTGACTCGGTCAACCTGAGTCTCCGCAGCCTCCTTGTTTCCTGGGTTATACAAGTCAATAAACATTAGCAACAGCCAACAGGTTGTTTTACTTCTACTCTTTTTTTTTTTTTTGCAATCTCATTGATGGCCACTAAAATTGTGAATAATAATTTATATCTGATATATGCACAGCTTAGTGCTTAATTACACAAACCCTCTGAGCAGGTAGGTGGTGTTTGGCTGCTTTTTTTTTTTTTAAGATTAAGTTAGTTAAAAACTGAACATACAGTGTATGAGTTTAATAAAATATTGTAGAAATAATAAGGTAGAATTAAGAATTGATAACCAACCAATCTTAAATAACGAGTATTTTAAATATATCAGGTCCATTCTTCAAAAAGATAGGGAAGTCGATCGAGACGTTACGCATAGAATTCAATCGAACTGGAAGAAATTGAGATGTGTGTCTGGGGTCTTATGCGATTGCAACATTCATTTAAAACCTAAAGGCAGATTTTATAGTACCGCCTGAAACGATGGATGTGTGAGTGGAATATGAAAGACATAGTTAGAAATGAAGTAATTAACTAGAAACTGAGTGTAGTGCTGATTGATGAGAAGACGAGATAAACAAGGATAAGATAGTTTAGACATATCCAATGTAGACCTGTAAATGATCCGATAAGAAAATGAGAACATATGATGCTACTATATGTCAAGCGATGAATGGAATATGAAAGACATAGCTAGAAATGAAGTAATTAACAAGATACTGAGTGTCGTACCGATTGATGAGACTACGAGATAAACAATGATAAGATGGTTTAGACATATCCAATGTAGATATTTAAATGATCTGATGAGAAAATGAGAGTAAATAATATTGTTATATGTCAAGCGATGAAGGGAAATACCTAAGTTGACATGGACACAAAGCATAAAAATAGATTTAGGTTTTATGAATCAATGATCTCATATCAAGTTCAATTACGTCAAAAGATTCATGTAACCGACTCATGGGAAAATATTTTATTTGATTTAATTTGGTTTGGATTGTTGATAAAAATAGAGGCAGATAGATTTGAAGTTGCTAGAAAGCTGAGAAGGAAAATGTTTGTCTACTGATCGGAAGTTTCAAATTGATTTTAATGAGTGGATCTACTCACCCAACATGCGACTTTTTCGTCCATCAAATACATATAACGATTATTGAGTTTTTTATAAGTTATAATTGATTATTATTAATAATAATTTATAGATAATTATATTTTAATATTATTATTATTTAATACAAGTGTGATAGAAAATTATAATATATTTAATACACGCATAGTAGAAAATTATAGAGTACTTGACAAAACTAAGCTCCTTAATCCAAATTCCAAAAACATATAGGCAGAATCAACTTCCAAAGTCAGATGTCAATTATCTAAATTTTATTTTTTTTTCTCATTAGCACTCATGAGTCCTGTGTCCTGGAAACATTGGTTAGAGTAAAATGATGAATAATAAATCCAAAACATACATGATAGCCATTACAATAATGATAAAATTACAATCTATTGTACTAATTGTGGTGGGCAATTTCGGGTTTGGATCGGGTTCGAGAATTCTTGATCAGAAATTGAAAATTTCGAGTATTAAGATTTTATTTTCAATAGCTCCTGAATCAGTATCCAACTCTCGATTTGTTCTAATATGTTCGGGGCGGATCGAGAGTTGGGTACTCGATCGGGAGTCGGGTGCCCGATCGAGAGTTAATTTTTCATTCAGATAGTAAAATATTTGATCGGGTATTAGGTACCCGTTCGCACATCTGATCTTACTTTTAAAATAAAAAACATTGTTTCATATGTTAATTTTTTTAAAAATAACGGCCACCGGAATTTCTGATCCTGATCCTAGAATTCCCGTACGTGGAAGTACTCGATCGGGTATATTGAAATTTTACCCGATCGATCCCAAAATGTATTCTCGTCCTCGGAAATTTCTGGAATTCTCGATGGGTATGGGAAATTTGCCCACCCATATTTTTTTGTATTAAATTTTAAAATTTTAATATAAATGTATGTATTTAGAATTGAAAAATATTTATAAAATTAAAAAATATTTTTTATTAATAAAATTCAGGATCGGTTTTTTTACCTAAGCCGAACTTAAAAAAAAAGGCTCTGGGTCGTGTCTGAACTTGTTAAAATAAACACTTTATTTTATAATATTTTCTCGTTTTATTCATAATATCAGTTAATATTTAGTTGGGGAGTAATGAAAAGTATTTTTATATAATTTTAATATATTAGTAATTTTTGAATATGTGCTTACAATTACCGAAATAGACATTTTACAATGTCTCACAAATTTGAAACATCGTTCACCCCTTTCAGAATACACGGCCATCGGTGGTTGCCATCATCAATGGTGACGATTGCTGCGAATGCCTGCTTAGCCCTTGTCGGTGGTGACCGAACCACCGTCGGTAGTGGAGGTTCAAGAGTGCTAAGTGTCACTATTTTATTGGCTCACAAATTTATTTATATATTATTTTAATATATCTATTTAGTGGAGGTCATTTTTAAAAATGGAAATATTGTGTATCAATTTTGAAGGAAAAAAAGTGTTGATGGTGATTTTCGGACCCGAGGGGATTTGAAATATGGAGAATGAAATTAAAAGAATTTCACTCACTAAGATGGGGGCTAAGCCCAAAATCCAGAAGTGTCTGACTCAACCAGTGAATCAGAATCAGCTACAATTTAAGACCGACCCGAGGATGGGTCAGCAGGGCACTGTCGCATACGCCCGGGAAGAGTTATCTTTGGAAGATACAAGTTAAAAGAATATCATAACAGTTCAAACTATCATCAAGGGAAGTTATTTCTTATATTTCTACATGCCAAAGAACTTAATGTTGGTCGGACCCTTTTGAAGAGAAAATGAGGGAAGTGAAGGTTTTTTTCTGCCGACCCGACCTGTTAGTATATGAAAGGAAGGACGTCATTTGTTTCGGTGAACCGACCCGAGGATATGGATCGAGGTTGCAGCATTATGCTCTTAGATCGACGACATAAACCCTAAACAGAAGTTTGAGCCTTCCAATGACTAATAAAATAGGAGTAGGACAGCGGTTAATGGGATGAAAGAATGTTTTAGGCTTATTGACTGACACACGCAACCGCATGAGTGGTTGGAAAATAGGTTGGCGCTTGAGCAGAGTACGTAGCAGTTACCAAAAAGTAGTGCATTAATGAGTTTCAGATGGCAGGGAATGATTGTGTCAGGCGGCAGAGCTACTACTTATAGATCAATTGGGGAAGAGAGCATACGCAATAATAACTTGGTAACATGGCTGACGTGGCTGAGTTGGTGTAATAATGGGTTTTGATACACTATATAGGGGAGTTGAGAACTCATTGTATAGGGTTAGCTAATTGTTCTCTCGCTTAATTTGTAAAAAGAGAACAAAAAGCTTAAGTGTAAGAGAGAGATAGAGCAGGTCGGTCAAACCCGAGCTCCTAATAAAAATTTTATTTCTTTTTCCCCCGTGAACGAAGGTTGGATCCATTCGGTCGAACCACATTAAACTCTATGTTCTTATCTGTGTGTTTTCTTGTTTGTCTGTCAAGTTGGATTTGGTTCCCAACTAACCAAACAAATACACTATTTAGGGGAGGTTTGTTTAATAAGTGATTTTGTCCAAATTATCCCTGGAATGAAAAACAATTGTCAACAAAAAAATTAAAAAAAGAATATATATATATATATATATATATATATAATATATATATATATATATATATATATATTATCTGCATCTGTATAATATAGACTCCTCCATCGCATAAGTCTCGGTTAATGATAGATGGATGCCTAAAGGAGACCATCTCGTTATCCAAATTCAGGTAGAAATACTACATGAGTCGAGTGATGATCATGCCATGGGGAATGTCCAACCCACTATGGGCATAAACCTGAAACCAATAACCTATAATAAGGGCTCATATGTCTATCTTACGACCCTGTAAGGAAAAATATATTTTTATGATTTGTCTATAATATAAAATATTAAAATAAATTAATATGTACAATAAAAAATATGACATGTAGTATGCAGTCCACAAAGAAGATGTCTAAAATGTTGACCTCATCCTAGTGACCGATACGTGACACGATGATCAATTGAATGATATCTTATATAAGCCAAATGCCTAGTTTGATGTGCATCTGCCTCAAAGCGTGCAATCGACCATCATAATATGAGGCGTGCTCACTCGCCGTAAGCCTCAGTCCTACTACTATACCCATAGCAGCTCTCTAATCAGGCCATGCTTTGTACCGCCAAACCATTATGGGGCCGAAACTGCACATCCTACATAACCGGACATCTCAATACCTCACATATCAAGTCATCAGCCTTATATATATTTGAAATTTCTAAGATCTGAAGTTGTTACTTCGGAGATCCGAAATAACAATTTCGGATCTCCGAAATTTCAAATTAAAAAAAAAAAAAAAATTCGGTGTTCAGAAAATGTGGTTATTTTTATAAAATTCATAGTCTGAATACTATCACACTTACGGTATAATCCACTTACGGTGTAATCTGAATACTATCAAAAAAGGAATCGTTTTAAAAAATATCTTTATCCGTAAAATGTGAACAAGATGGAATCAATTAAAAACAAATGAGGAAACTATTGATGTTTTGGGTAAGATTTTACTATTCAAATTAAAGTTAGTAGAGATCTAATATTTAATTTCTCGGCACCATCTTGGACAAGATGAAATTGTTGGAATTCCAATTCTACGAATATGGCTTAGAATTTTCTCTTAGCAAACCATTTTTGAATTTCAAATTTTCTTACATATCCAAATCCCCAATCCTAAATAAAAATATTGACACGGTCCAATTACATAATACCCACTCGAGGGTTTGGGTCACCTCACTAACACGTTTGGTAAGAGTAAGACTCATTCATTATTTTGTCTTTAAATAAGCCTACGTCCGTTGAATGACGCGCTGGTCTAAATAAACAAACGCAGAAACAACGTCTCTATTTCTCTTATCCTTCTCGTTACTTTCCTCAGTAACATCTATATATGTACACTTTCACTCATTCAATTTGCCCAAAAAAAAAAAAAAGAATAAACACAAAAGAATTAAGCACAAATTGATGAGCATGGAAAATTCATCGTCTCGTGTAATAGAACTGACAGTAATGTCAGGCGAAGACTTACGTATTGATCGAAGATTAATAAAGAAGAATGCATTTACAATCGTAGAAACAGATGCTTTCAATTATCATACGACAAAAGTTGATGAATTAGGAGGAAGTTATCCTACGTGGAATGAAAAGCTCGTCATCGAATTGCCCATGCATGCACGTTTTATTAATCTACACGTAAAATGCAAGGCTTCTTCTTCTTCTGGAACTAATAATAATAATAATAAAACTGTTGGGTTTGCCAAGATACCTGTTTCAGATTTTATTGGAGACTACGTTCCGGAAAATTATTTGCATTTCTTGAGTTATAGGTTAAGGGATGCTAAAGGGCAAAAGAATGGGATTATCAATGTTTCTGTCAGAGTGAAGGTGTCGTCGGAATATGCTACCGCGAGTAATAATTCGGCCAAGGCAAGATTGAATGTGCAGGGATATTCGCCGGCGTGTTCTTCACAGGCTACGGGGTTGAATGTGCAGGGATATGCGTCCTATTCGTCGCTGCCGCCGGTAGGATTTGGGGATCCGATTGGTGGAGTTGTTACTGGGGTTCCTGTTTGGTGTGCTAACCGTGCATGAATTATATCTCCATGCATGATGAGGATGTCATACGTCTAAATTATATATATGTAGTGGAAAGTTATTGTTAAATATGAATAAAAATGCCATAAAAGGCGTGATCGGGTTAGTTTTCAAATATTTTAATAAAAAATTTGCTATTGAAAAGGTAAAGAGTATTTAGACTTGCACACTTTCTTGTCTTTTAAAAAAATGAATAAAAATGTATTTGACAACCAATAAATAAATTTAATATAGTATTTAAGAGGAAATTATATCCAAATACATCTGTATTTATAGTATTATTGAGATTAAACTTATCTAGTCATCAAAATATTAAAAATATTTTTATGAACATTAATATATATACACTCGTTATATTCATAAAATTTCGATATTCAAAAATTATTTTTATAAATATGCATGGTTATGAAATTGAGAGAGTAACCATACCTTTTGTATCATACGATAAAAATAATTTTTGAGCATGATAACGAATAAATGTCTCAAAGCCTTTCAAATAACTCTCAACATAAATATTATCAAAAATGACACATTAAATGTTTTTGTTAATCTTGTAAATTAAATAAAATTTCCCAGATATTCGTGGAATAAGAGAAAATCTATAATGCAACAGGGGTACCACGTCATCCATGCAACAAGCCAATCATTCATTGTCACGCGTGTTAAAAAATTAAAAAAAAACTAAAAAATAAATATTAAATTATACATGTCATTTTCTAATTCGTTGATGGTACCACGTCACTCATACCTCCGTTGCATCAAAGAATTACTCGTGGAATAGAGATGCAATAAGAAAGTAAATTAACATGCAAATAATGAGGAGTTGACAAAGTCAAATTTCCCACTAAATGCTGACCGCTTCAACGTTGAACTTTGAAATTACAAGTGTCGCCTGGTGTATGTTGTCAATTAGATAGTCAATTTGATTATTTGAATAAAGCATCACGTGTAGCATTCAAGGTTGTGTCTTTGTGATAAAAAAATTTAATTATCAGATCATGAGTTCCAATTTAAAGAGTGTGTTTTGTTATAAAAGCTTATAACAGTCGGAAATTTTATATGCTCCGTTAAAGACGGCGAGATTTCTAACGTTTAAAAAAAAACACCACGGGTAAATGTATACATTATCCACATATTAAAGTAATCATGTACCATATTAATGTATACATTATTCAACATAGAGAGTATATGTATACATTAGCCACATATTAAAATAATCATGTACAAAGCGAGGCCTCGATTCACACATAAAAAAAGGTGTATCAAAATATAAGTTTGGGATATTATTTAATTAAGAGAATCAATTATTTATAATTACGAAACAAAAACGAATTGATAAAGAAACCAAATTTCTTAATAAAAAAATTTATTAATAAAAAGTTTGAAATAACAACTAGGTTTAAACATCTTTTGTACTAAACCTTATGCAAATCCTAAAATAATTAAGTAAATTTACCAAAATAGGCGGAGTCTAATTATTTAAATATAATTAAATTGTACTTGCTGAAATAAAGAAAAAAAATTAACAAATTAACAAATAAATCTGGCATCTAGAGGGGAAAAAGGATAAAAATCCAAAAAAGAAATGAAACTTAAATCTGGAAAACAAGGCATTTTCTAAAGAAATTTAGACATAATTTGTTGTAAATTCTCTAAATATTAGGTTTGGATGAAGGGGGTCAAGTCCCTTGGGTGGTGCCCTATAGGAAGGGTACAAACATGTAGCGACATGTCCTAACACACTTCTAGGCTCTAAATGGTGCATGGAATAAGTATAATCCTTAGGAGGGTTACACCCCAAATCAAAAGGTGCCCTTAAGGCACCCTTACATGCATTTATATAGGAGCCTTCATGGTCATTCTATGGTATCCAGAAATGCAGAAGTTTAGTCTCATACATTATTTGTTTTAGAGTCAAGAGAGAGTTCTCACCATTGTTCCAGTTCAAGATCTTGTTAATGAGCGTCACTTGAACAAGAGGAATCCAAGTAATCATGGGAGGACGTTAGCCACAAAATCCGTAGAGCACTGAGGCGGGGCTAATAAGTTCTTAAGGACAGTGGCAACTCGACTTGGACTAGGGGTGTGCATTAATCGGTTTTAACCGATTAACCGAACCGTTCCGACCCATTTTTTTTAAATCGGTTATTGCGGTTAAAATTTTTAACTTTTTCGGTTATTCGGTTTGGTTACGATTATGAGATTCGTATAACCGAACCGACCGATTAACCGAAATTAAACCATATATATATATATATTAGCGCGTGTGAATCCTTTAATTTTTTAGAGTTAAGATAGTCTGCATGTAAACTCTCAATTGGTTGTAGTTATATTGATTTGATAATACTACCCAAAAATAAAATTGATCAAATTCAAATGACAAGCTGCATTAACGGCTTAGTTTTGACTCTTTTTAATTTCTCTCAAGAATTTAAAGGTAAAAATACATAAAATTTCAAATGTGTAGATTTTGCATCGTGGTGGATTCGTGACCCTTAAAATTTCTAACATGGCAGGTTTGGAAGGAAATCTGAGGCTGTGACAATCATCGAGGGTTTAAAAAATATTTCTCTCGCATGTAATTAAATATAGATATATTTAATCAAATGTTAGTTAGAATCAGTATTTTTAGAATCGGATATGTGATCGAATTAGTGATCCAAAAAATTTAATGCGTTAGTGGTTCGACTGGTTGAAACTTTACGAAAAAATCGGTAGAACCGACCTACATCATATATAATTTTACTAATTAAAAATTATAAAAAAAAATTTAATTTTAATTTATTGGATTGGTTAATAATCGAATTAACCATAACCGACCGAAATACAATGGTTAATTGGTTAATGGTTATGTGTCATAAATTGGTTAAATCGGTCACACTTTTATTTAACCGAAAATTTCGGTTACGGTTAAAAAATCAAGGATTAACCGACCGAACTGACCGATGCACACCCCTAACTTGGACTACAATTTTTCTGTTTTACAGTGTCTTCAACATTTTCCAGGTTTTTCTTTATGTTTTAAGGTTTATGGTATAATGTTAAATCTTGGCATGATTGTTGGTTTGTTTGATACATGTTGATTTCATTTAATATCATTTAATTTCCCCAACATAATTCACCAGTTGAAAGCGGCGTAGTCGTTGAAGGTAATATTTTTTTTATATTAGCTTCGTTTTGGTATATTTTAGGCTGGAAAATGAACAAATGTAATTCTAGTTATGATATTTTTTTTAGATCACTGTATTTGATTCACCAAATATATTATTATTAGGGGTGGGCGCGGTTCGGTTTGGTTCGGTTTTTGCTAAAATCCGAACCAAATCATATTTTACGGTCCGGTTTTTTACCTCTCAAACCAAACCATTAAATAACGGTTTGGTTCGGATTGAAAATTTTTTAAACCAGCGGTTTAAGGATTGGTTCGGTTCGGTTTACGGATTATTCTACTTTAAAAAAAATCCATCCACTTAAGTGAAGACAAAAAAAAACTAGTCTAGCGAACAAATAGTATGAAGTGCTACGGTGTAAGCTGTTGAAAATTCGGGGTTACCCTAGGTTCTGACCCTATGCGAAAATAATCACAATTAATTGAGACAAGTCCTAATTAATGTGTCTATGGAAAATCAACTACCAACCACAATATCCAACAACAATAAAGTCCACAATATTAATTAATACGAAATGTAAATTGCGGAAAGGTAAATCAATCACACAAAATAAACACAATAATTTTGGTGACGAAGTGGAAAACTCTTCCGAGTAAAAAACCACTCCGGATATATCGGCTATCAGCCCAATCCACTATATAGAGATTAAACTTACAGCGATGGTCAAGACCTATGGTGACAACTTCACCTACTCAAGTACCTCAATACTGCAAGAACTCAAGGCAACTCCTTAAGTCCGCGACCCACGGTTTTCTTCAGAACCTCTGAAGTCTCTAAGTAGATTGTATCACTTCGAATGCCGGAACTCCGACTACCAAACTTCCTCCTAAAGAACTCTGAAGGATTAGGGAATTTGGGTTATGTTGTGTTGAAGATTTATCAAAGAATGATTCACACCATTAATGGAGAAGACAATAAGATGAAGAAGTCTCCAATGGTGGAATCAAAGAGAGTTGAAAGCTTTGAGAGTATTTGGCTCAAGGGAAAAATGTTTCAGCTCTTTCAACTACTAAGAATGGCGGCTACATGTTATATTTATATGTAGGGTGAAAAGCTAGGGTTTTGCAGTCCAAAAACGCGTTCAGATCGCAGTCGCGTTCGAATGGGTACTCGAACGCAACACGAACGCGCCTTTTCTGTAAAGACTCGTTCGAACGCCAATCGAACGCACAACGAACGTGAGCTCTCTGGAATGACCTCGTTCGAACACACCAAGAACGAGACTCGAATATTTGCTCTCTGGAATGATCCCGTTCGAACCCAATAAAGAACGTGCCACTAACGCCACACGTTCGAACCCAAAAACGAACGCAGCACTAACGCCAATAGTTCGAACACTGCAACGAACGCATGTCTGATGCACAGCAGCTAGAAACCAGTCCAATTGCACAAAGATCTTCATGAAAGATTACAACTCAATTGAACTTGTTTTGTCACGGACACATGCCAATAAAAATGGAACTCACAGCTGTGACTCCAGAGAACACATGCACTCAATAGAGGATTGAAAATGAGGTACAATTAATTCTTGTATTTTTTAAAAATTACCTCGAATAATAATGCTACCATCATTCTAATTAAGAGACAAATCCAACAGCTTACTTTCAAGAATAAACCACAAAACAAAAAATTTAAGAATAAAATTATTAACAAATAAATTTAAGAATAAAAGTATTAACAAAAAAATTAAGAATAAAAGTATTAACATATTAATAAAAAGAAAACATAAAGTAAAATTAAAAGAAAAATGCAAATCTTTTTTTAAAAATATATAATTTTTTAATTATAACGGTTCGGTTTAGCATCTGAACCGAACCGTAAACCGTTTGGGGTGTGCCAATCCGAACCGCAAACCGAACCGTTAGAAAAAAACCATAAATTCGGTCCGGTTTGATTCGGTTTGCGGTTTGGTTCGGTTCGATCGGTTTTTTTGCCAAACCCTAATTATTATTGTGTTCACTTTATATGTATGGCTCAACCTAATTAATGCCTTTCAAGTTAAGTTTCTAATATTTAGAAATTCAAAAAAAAAAAAAAAAAAAAAAAAAGGAAAATCACCAACGCCTTTACAGTTTCTTATACACTCAACAGAAGCATCGCAGCTATTTCCTTTTAACATTCGCAGCAGCTTCCTTCTTATTTCTTAATATATAAAACACTCCAAGCAAATCTTCAACTACTCACAAAAACACATAATATGGAGAAAAGTTCCTCATCCTCAGAATCACGCACTGTAGAAATTACAGTATCGTCAGCAGAAGATCTTCGTATCAACGGCAGATCAGTGGTAAAGAACGCATTCGCCATCGTTAAACTCGACCCCTGTAACTATCACGTGACAAAAATCGATGCCCTAGGCGGAAGCTATCCTGCATGGGACCAAAAGCTTGTGATGAAGTTGCCCATGCACGTCTCTGTCATAACCCTTGAGGTGCATTGCAAGACAAGTTCTTTGGGAGACAGGCTTGTGGGGAGAGCCACGTTTCCGGTTTCTGATTTTGTCGGAGGGTATGTGCCGGAAAATCAGTTGAATTTTTTGAGTTATTTGTTGAGAGATGGACGAGGGATCAAGAATGGGATTATTAATGTTTCCGTCAGAGTTATGATACCTGAATTGAAGCCCAAGGGAGAGTCGAGGAAGGTGCCGAGATACGAGTGTTCATCTTCTTCATCATCACAGCCAATGTTGGGAATTCCAGTGCTTGTTGGTGAGATGAATTTTAATGGAGGGATTTCTGTTTGGAATCATAATAACGTTTGATATTTTGTTTCTAAGAAATTTTTGCAGTTTAAGGATTAAATTGAAGGAAAATTTATTTTAGAATTATATTTTGTTTATTTCTTTATCTTATAGGAATGATAACGAGTCCAGCGATAATTTTCTATATTTAAATGGATCACATTCCGTCTGCGCATGTCCGAAATTTTAAGGATGAATAAAAAATTAATTTTCTTACCCATTAACTAAATGAGAGAGATATGAGCCGCATGGGTGGCAATTTGAGTCAGGATTCGTTTATTCGTTCGATTCGATTCGCTTTAAAGTGAATACGGGTTTGAAAAAATGGATTCGTTTAATAAATGGGTCAATTCGATTCGATTCGTTTATTAATTGAATCGAATACGAATTTAAGCTTATTGATTCGTTTATTCGTTTAGAATTCGTTTTATTATTTTTATTTACTAGTTCTTGTTAATTTTCAATTAAGATTTGAGAAATTATAGCTAATTATCATAAAAAAAAAAAGTAATATTTTCGATATTTGGTGATGTATTTTTAGTAAATATATTAATTACATATTTCATATGTATATATTTATGAAGAATTAATATAAATCAAGTGTGGTAAATTAATAATATAATTGAATAAACGAATAAACGAATATTCGTATTCGATTCGTTTGATAAACGAATCCTGATATTAGGATTCGTTTAATAAACGAATCGAATACGAATCCATCGCATTTTGATTCGATTCGTTTAGGATTCGATACAAATTCGATTCGTTGATTCGTTTTGACATCCTTATATGAGTGTGTATCAGCCGGTTGCGGTCTCTAATCTTATATGTGCCTTTAGCCAAAAATTACTGTGGTGGAAAAGTCCTTCTTGAAAAGTGATTATGATAAATAAATTTAAGCAAATAAAGCAAAAATGTCTGAGCAGTCTGGTGGTAGATTCCGACTAATCATTATGAGGAGATGGGTTCGACTCTCAGATTGTGCACTAATTTCCAGAGCAATGAGGATTCATGCGCTCGTGTGATGGTGGGTCCATCGCGATCTTCTGATAAGTTGACGAGCGAATACGCGCACCTGAGCTCTCTTTTTTTTCTTTTCTTTTTTCAAAAAAAAAATTTCTTCAAGACCATTCAGTATTTCAGTTTATATCATCAAGTTTGTAGACGGTGTATGATTTGGTATGTAATAAAATGATAAAATTATATTTTCATCAGTTAATTTTATATTTTTAACATAAAATAAAATTATATAACATCATTTATAAAATCACAATTTATTTATTTATAAATCAAAAATTATTTATCATTTTTTTTAATTGTAACACCGTGTAGAGTCTAATAACTTTGTATTTGCATCACAAATGAGTCACTTTATTAAGTTAATGGCCAAATTAAAATACAGAAAAAATATAAATTTTAATACAATATTATTTGTCATTTAATATATGGAAATTTGTGTTTTTGTATTTTTATTTAATAGAATAAAATCATAGCAAATGATATTTAATAAGTCGAAGAACACCTAAATTTGACACGAATAAAAATCAATAAAATATATATGTTTTTTTTACTTAATTTAATGAAATAATACATTCATGTAAACTATATTAAAAAACCTTTATTTGATTTTTTTTTAAACGCTCGACTGCTTCATTATCATACAGACATATTTTTTTGTTTTGAAATCGTTGGAAATCCCACCGTCAAACCACCTCTTCCGGACTTAAACAGAGCAAGTAAAACATCTGACTATCACAGACTCTTACAAGAAACGCACACCCTGAATTCAAACTCAAGACCTCAATGTGAGATATTGAACCTTACACCACCAAATCACGTCACTTGAAGAGCATACACACATACATGTACAATGAAATGAAATAACATAACAAGAAGCACAGGACAAAAAAAAAATATTTTGGGTGAAGCAAAATATTTTTACAGCAATGCATAATTAGATTTAGACCATATTTTCAGAACTTAAATCAAGAACGATTGTACATAAATCACGTAGAATCACAAAGAGCAACCAGCTAATACAGTGAGACTACTGTTAACCCAATTTTGGGTGAAGCTCTTCGCTGCCGGCGCAGTGCAAACTTTATCTGACAACCCAGAAAGAAGAAGCTCCGTTAAGCTCTCGAATGAGAAACTTTCTAAACCTCTTCGCTGTCTCTTTGATTACCAATTTTTAGAATGTTGAACTTGCATAGAGGACAAGTAGCATTGACGTATAACCACTTGCCTATACAAGCGCAGTGGAAATGGTGTCGGCAAGGAAGTTCACGCAGTTCAGTTCCCTCATCATAGGCAGAAAGGCAAATGCAACACTCCTGAAATTTACATGAAATATCTATATATATATCAAGAGCAGCAAACAGACAAGTAGATGTATTATATACGGGTCCAAGATAAATGGATTTTGCAAGGGCAGGGGAAAAAGTCCAACAATTACAGTTTCTGGCATCAATGATCGAACAAATGAGCTCAATTTTAGTTGAATCTGGGACTTAACAAATAAAGTATTTTGCTACACTCATGAAGCTAAGACATATCCAAGAACATTCTAAAAAAATTTAAAAATCAAAAAAGCAACATATAGAGAAACTTACAGCATCATCCTCAGAAAGAACATGCTCCATGGGTGTATCAGTGTCACATTCAATCATTGTCCCTCCAAAAGATTCTTGAATCTCACCGTTAACTTTCTCAAAATCACCTATCCTGCTGAATTTGTATTTTGGCAATCGATTAATCTCCTCTTCTGTGGCTCCTTCCTGCTTCACGAATGTCAAGCGAATGGAACAATAAAAGTATAAAACTTCATATAAGTGAACAAATGAGAGGAGTCCAAACAGTTAAAAACAGAGTAGCAATCCCAACACAGGAAAAATATTACAAGAAAAGGCTTCACTGAACATTTGAAGTACCAAATGGCTGCATTCAAACACAGGGTGTTCACTGCTCTAAGATAACCAATATCCCCAAAATACTTCCCTAAGACTGTTATTCATTTCATGATTTCAAGCATATTAAGAAACACAAATCCTGCTGTGTCAATTCTTAAATAGATAGATGAAAAATAGATAATGTAGACTTAAAATTTGATCTACCGTTTATAAATAAACCGAAATTGCATAAGATCAAATATGGAAAAATTTAAGGAAAATTTACAAACCTCCCGTCATTGATGTTACAACAAAGTTACCGAATTTGGTTGAATTTTGGTTCTTCTAAGCTCTCAAAAACTCCCACTGATAGTGTGTAATCTCAGAAAACGAATCTATGGAGTCTTTCAAGCTTAGGGACCCAAAATTCATCTATTGCCCTCTATGTATAACCTCTCCCATCAAGAGGTTAATAGGCAGTTGCAAGAAGTGATGGGCAGTTTCTAAGTGATGGATATGGGTAGTTACTGCAGTTAGCAATGGATAACCACATGGAGAAAATATTTGAAAATATTACATTCTCCCACTTTGTCCATATGCTTGATATAGCATCCAAAATCCATTAAATACTCGTACTTAGGAAATAAAATAAATGAATAATGGTGATAGGTTCTCTAATAATGAGTATTATCTTCCACGTATTTCAATTTATAATATTTCTTAAAACTTAGCCCATACATGGTAACACTAATTAATGAATAAACCTTATGTTTCTTTTAGGTCCAACAAAAATCGATTTTTCTCAAAATAAATGAATGTGCACACAAATATGAGAAACATCAAAACCATATAAGAGTTTCAATTAAGTAACATTGTCCATACAATGAAAGCTACACAATGGAACCAAGTCCCAATCTCACCACGTGATCCTTAAATTTCGACGGTGGCATGTCTTTTGTCAAAGGATCAATGATCATCAATTTAGTACTAATTTGTTCAATGATCACTTTCTTTTCTTTAACACATTCTCTTATGGCTAAATACTTCATGTCGATATGTTTACTTCGACTACCACTTTTGTTGTTTTTAGCCATAAAAACAACTGAATTTTCACAATACATCTTCAATAGCCTAGAAATTGAATCTACAATTTTAAGCCCAGAAATGAAACTGTTCATCCACACACATGTGAGGTAGCCTCAAAATAAGAAACAAACTCGGCCTCCATAGTGGAAATAGCAGTAGAAGTCTGCTTTGCACTCCTCCAAGATACAGCTCCACCGGCCAACATAAAAATATATCCAGATGTTGATTTATGTGAATTAACACAGCTAGCGAAGTCTGAATCCAAGTACTCAATTACCTCCAAATTATCAGTCTGTCAATACATAAACATGTAATCTTTGGTCCCTTGTAGGTACCACATCACTTTCTTTGCAGCTCCCCAGTGGTCTATGACTAGATTAATATCTTCCTAATACTCCCACAACAAATGCAATGTCGGGTCTTGTACAAACCTGAGCATACATCAAGCTTCCAACAATAGAAGTATATGAAATGTTCTTCATTTGTTCCTTTTCAAGGTCATTTTGCGAGCACTAGTTCAAATTGAACTTGTCATCCTTCACAATGGGAGCTACACTTGGTGAACAATCTTTCATTCGAAATCTCTCTAAAACCTTATTAATATAGGTTTCTTGAGACAAACTCATGATACCTCTAAACCTGTCCTTGTGAATCTTAATGTCAATGACATAAGATGCATCACCATATCCTTCATGTCAAAACTTTTAGAGAGAAATTGTTTCACCACATGTAACAAACTCTTATCATTGGTCGCAAGCAAAATATCATCCACATATAAAACAAGAAAACATATCTTACTCCCACTGACCTTCTAGCATATACATTGATCCATGATGTTCTTTAAATACCACTGACGGGATGCTTGTTTTAATCTGTATATGAATTTCTTAAGTTTGCATATCAAATGCTCACCATCACTAAAGGAGAATCCTTCTGGTTGTTTCATGTAAACCTCCTTCTCTATATCTCCATTGAGGAATGTCATTTTCACATCCATTTGGTTCAGTTCCAAATCAAAATGAGCAACTAATGCCACGATAACACGAAGAGAATCTTTCTTAGATTCAGGAGAAAAAGTCTTATTGTAATCGATTCATTCCCTTTGAGTGAATCCTTTAGCAATGAGTTTGTCTCCCAATGTTGCCTAATGAGTCATTCTTTATCTTAAAGAGTCATTTGCATCCTATGACTTTCACACCATTAGACAACACAGCAAGATCCCATACTCCATTAGACGCCATAGAATTCATCTCATCTTTCATGGCATCATATCGTAATTTTGATTCATTACAACCCATGGCTTGTGAAATCGTTTCGGGACCATTTTCGGCTCCAATGTTATAGTCAGAGTCATGCAAATACACAATATAATCACGAGGAATTGCTGATTTCTTTACTCTAGTATATCTTATTAATGTTGTATCAACATTCTCTGGAGGAGCATGTTGTTCAATTGGTTGATCAACCATTTTTGGTACTTCCTGAACAGCCTGATCTACTGGATTTTTATCAGCAGCTTGTGGCACTTCAACAATTGGTTATTCAACACTCGTTTGATTCTGAGGGATGTGGTGAATGACAATCAATCTATCACTTGAGGTGGAAGATTGAGAATCTGTATAATCTTACTCAAAAACTATGTTTTTAGATTGATCGCTCCCACTTATCAAGTCATTCTCAAGAAATTTTGCATTTCTTGATTCCACAATCCTATTGCTATAAGATACACAATAAAATTTGCACCCCTTAGACCTTTCAACATATCCAATGGAATACCTACTAATGGTACTTGGGTCCGGCTTCTTTTCTTGTGGATTGTAAACTCTTACTTCAGACGGACATCCCCAAACGCATATATGTCGCAAAATCGGTTTCCAACTTTTCCATAACTCAAATGGTGTCTTGGGAACAACCTTGGTTGGAACTCAATTTAATATATATACATTGTCGTTTTATGAGCTTCAGACCACAATGATTTAGGAATATTAGAGATGCTAAGCATACTCCATACCACGTCCATTAAAGTTGGGTTTATTCTTTCTGCTACACCATTTTGGTCTGGAAAACCAGGCATAGTGTATTGGGCAACTATCTCATACTCTTGAAGAAACTTCACAAATGGACCAGGTGCTTGTCCATCCTCAATGTATCTACCATAGTATTCCCCATGTCTATCCAATCTCATGATCTTAATTTGCTTCCCGCATTGTTTCTCTACTTCAGCTTTAAATATCTTAAAGGCATCTAATGCTTCGCTTTATTATGAAGCAAATAGAGATACATGTATCATGAATAATCATCTATGAAAGAGATGAAGTATCTCTAACCATAAGAATCCATATCAGGACTACATATATCAGAATGTATGATCTCTAATATATATGTACTCCTCTTGGCACCTTTCTTTGTCTTGTTGGTTTGCTTTCCTTTTATACAACCCACACAAGTTTCAAAATCTGTAAAATCCAAAGTACTAAATACTCCATCATTTACCAATCTTTTAATTCTTTCTTTGGAGATATGTCCTAATCTCCGGTGCCACAACATAGAGGAATCTTCATTCATAACACTAGTGTTCTAAAACACGTTAGGCGCTAATTGGGCGGCGACCCAACACCTAGCGTCTAGGAGGGGCCTAGGAAATTAATCGAAAATGAAGAATTTTCATAATTAGGTTTAAGATTTAATGTGATTTTGACAAATTAATCATAGATAAATGTTGTTTGAATAATGGTTAAGATTTATAGAAGGTCAATTTGATGAGAAACTGATAAAAAATGAAGAAATTAGAATTTTTTGAAATTAGGGTTTATGCTTCAGATTGGTGTTTTTTGAAATTAATGAATTAGACTGTTAGTTTTGTAAAATAAAGGTCAGGGTTAGAATTACGGTGTAAAATCTAGCCAAAAAACAAATTTGATTTCAAATTTAAAGTCGGTCAACAACCATTGATTGACGATTTTCGCGGCAAAAATGGGCGGAAAATGCCACCCAATCTAACGAGCATCTGGCTCCAATGATTTGGGGCTAGGAGCGGCGGCCATAGGCCATCAGACAATTTCCTAATGATTTCTAACATTATTTTCAAGAAAAACACCGATAAAATTAAACTTTAATTTCAAAGAAAAATATAGGTATTTTCAAAAATTTCAAATTTTACCCAAAACATCAAGGCAGAATTAAACATGCTCTGATACCAACTATAAGACTTAAAATTTAATCTACCACACATAAATAAACTAAAATTGCATAAGATCTGTAGACGCCGGTTTTCGCCCGAGGTCCACAATCGAGAATTTGTAGTTGGGGGCGCTTGCGATCCTGCAAAACAAAGGTAGAATGAGCGGGAGTTCTGCCCACCGGTGTGGTGGGTGCCGGGGGCACTCCGACGCTCAAGTCAGTGGTGGAGACGAGCTGAAAGTTATGGAAAAGCAAGGCTAGAGATTACCTTGATACTCCTGATCTGCCGTGAGGGCGGTTGATATGAGATACTGAGAGCTATGGAGAGAATATGGTTAAGCTGAGAGCTCTGATCCCCCCCTCCTAGTTGACTTCTTTTCTTATTTGTATGCACTCGGGAGGTGCGTATATTTAATGTGTTTTATTGCTCGTCTGTTTGGTGCTAGAAACGGCTGATCCATGAAGGGGTAGTTATGAGTATGGGCGTTTCGTGGCTCCTCCCTGGGCTTGGGCTTATGAATCTCTAGGCCTCTTTTCACTTTAATCATTGGGCTTCCTTCTGAGGTGGAAACTTGGGCCCGGAGTAAAAGGACAAAATTGCCCTTGGCCCAAATTTGGCCCGTACAGTTTGTCCCCTACTCTCTAAGTCAATGAGTCCTTGGCTTGGAGAGTACTTGACGCTTGTGTCACCCCGGACGATGCCATATTATGTAAGTGTACTCGAGCGTTGATGCTGCCAATTGATTGGACCAAACGAATGTCAAGTTATGAGCTTGACTCTACAGGAGCCATTGGGGAAGTACCCAGTCGATTGAACCAGATGAAGGTCAAGATATAAGCCATACAACATGTACAACTTGACTTAACATGAGTCAATGGGGGATGTCCCCGGTCAACAGGACTTGATGAGGCCAGGAAGATAATAGCCATACGACATGTGTAATCCATGTCTACAACTTGACTCGACATGAGTCAATGGGGGATGTCCCCGGTCGACTGGACTTGATGAGGCCAGGAAGATAATAGCCATACGACATGTGTAATCCATGTCTACAACTTGACTCGACATGAGTCAATGGGGGATGTCCCCGGTCGACTGGACTTGATGAGGCCAGGAAGATAATAGTCATACGACATGTGTAATCCATGTCTACAACTTGACTCGACATGAGTCAATGGGGGATGTCCCCGGTCGACAGGACTTGATGAGGCCAGGAAGATAATAGCCATACGACATGTGTAATCCATGTCTACAACTTGACTCGACATGAGTCAATGGGGGATGTCCCCGGTCGACTGGACTTGATGAGGCCAGGAAGATAATAGTCATACGACATGTGTAATCCATGTCTACAACTTGACTCGATATGAGTCAATGGGGGATGTCCCCGGTCGACAGGACTTGATGAGGCCAGGAAGATAATAGCCATACGACATGTGTAATCCATGTCTACAACTTGACTCGACATGAGTCAATGGGGGATGTCCCCGGTCGACTGGACTTGATGAGGCCAGGAAGATAATAGTCATACGACATGTGTAATCCATGTCTACAACTTGACTCGACATGAGTCAATGGGGGATGTCCCCGGTCGACTGGACTTGATGAGGCCAGGAAGATAATAGTCATACAACATGTGTAATCCATGTCTACAACTTGACTCGACATGAGTCAATGGGGGATGTCCCCGGTCGACTGGACTTGATGAGGCCAGGAAGATAATAGTCATACGACATGTGTAATCCATGTCTACAACTTGACTCGACATGAGTCAATGGGGGATGTCCCCGGTCGACTGGACTTGATGAGGCCAGGAAGATAATAGTCATACGACATGTGTAATCCATGTCTACAACTTGACTCGACATGAGTCAATGGGGGATGTCCCCGGTCGACTGGACTTGATGAGGCCAGGAAGATAATCAGCCTACTGGTCCTGAAGAGGAACTATAGGGAGTCTCTATATCGTCTGGACCAGATGAAGGTCAAGGTTTTGAGCTGTATGAAATTACCTGTCACGTGGTGAACATGTCGGCTGAGACAGATGATCTTATTAATATTTGAGGAAGCTATCCTTTTATCTCCCGGATTGTCTCTAGTCTATTGGACCTTGTAAAGCTTCTAAACCGAACTCCACTTTTTTGAACCTGATGAAGGTTCATGATTCTCTTCATACTGTTAGAAGAGCTTATGAGACCTGATAAAGGTTTATCGACTGGTCCTGATGAAGGTCCTGGAAGATACTGTCGATTTGACCTTAATGAATTTCAAAAGTGACCTTCATCCTCGGTGGCATTTTCTTTAGTGGGTGCATGTCGTTTGTCTTGTTTTGCATGAAGGGGTGCAGCGTCGCTTCTCAATGTGGTAGGTAGGTGATAAGCTCGCACCTTTGCAGGCACATATGTTCACGCAAATGGGAAGGTTTGTCACTCAAGAGGGAGCAAACAAACTCAACCAAATTGTCTCAAAGTCCAATGACCCAACAAAACAAAAGGCAAACCGACCCACAAACAATAAAGGAAATTGGGCATAAAAGTCGCCTTAACACAAAAAACATCAACCCAAGCCGAGACCACCACATGGACATGGCAAATGGGTCCGTAAACACCTAACAAAGCAAAAAAGTCATGAATTATCCATGCAGTCAGATAGGACCAGAAGAACCCCAAATCCTTGACGCCAGCCTCAATCCAAGACAACAAACCAAAACCATGCACAATCGGTCGCTAGTTCGATCCATACTCCCTTTTGAAGCAGCCCAAAATGATAGATTAAGAATCCAGCTCACACAAATTGCAAGACCATGAAAAAGGACACTTCAGAGGCCAGCCGAAGCCAGACCAAGAAGGTAGGTCTCACATCATTTTCTGCAAATCAATAGTCCAGCCTTAAATGACGAACACACACAGGCCCATTATCAAAGCCCAAAAACAAGCGCAGCCTCAAGACATGGCTTCCAAAACCAAGCAAACTGGTTCTAAGCCTCATAAAAAACAAATTGAGAGTAAAGCTGGGAATCCCACATCGACTGTTGCAAGAAAATGAGTAAAAAAAACCCAGCGTTCTGCGTCATCCAAGATCAGAACACGAGTATTTAGACTCGCAAGCAGCAACCTCGACCACATTACTAAAACCCTAGCTCTACCGAACACCTCAGATCCCATAATATTCGGTATATCAACTGGATCTTAGCTCCACTGCATCCATCACTTCATCGCACCACAGCGACGTCGCCAAAAGCAGCAATAAACATTAAACTGATAGTAACTAGCTAATAACTCCATCAATTTATCACTTTCTTGTTATGCGTGAAAGCAAACTGGAGCTATAAAGAATTAGGGCTTTCAGATACGGAGAACATGGTGGTGGCTGGTTGTCGTTAAGTTAAAAATGGAGGCGAAATGAGGAATTGTAAGGGCAACTGATGGTTTCCCCTTCGATAGGCTGATTCAACTATTTCGTATGGCTATCCCACTTCTGTCGTCGTGTCAAGGACCTTTATGAGGTGGTGTCTCAACACGTAAATGCGGGTGGCGCAATGCCTTTTGGTAACTGGTGGGGCCAGGTTCGTGGGGAGTCACCTCGTGGACCATCTGACGGAAAGAGGAGATTGTGTGATTGTTGTCGATTACTTGTTTACAAAAAAGATAACTTGGTTCTCCATTTTGGAAACCCACAGTTCGAGCTTTATTCGACACGATGTCATTGAGCCAATTATGCTCGAAGTTGATCAGATTTCTTCATTGCTTGCCCTGCCTACCCCTTATAGGCACACTGTCGAATGGGATTGCTAATTTATGATGGGTCTTCGCTTTTGCCTTGTCGAGTAGCATTTCAATTTCTGTTCTGATTCGCTACTCGCACGAACAACAGAGGAGAATGAACACCATATCGCCACCCCTGTCTATTTCAAAACACTAGGATCTGTTACACCGTCGATTTGCAGATGATTTCTTCATATGTTTTTTGGATGTAACAATTGAAAGTTTTATGTATTATCAGACATAATGGGGGTACGAAATTCAGCTTTTGATTTTCACATGTAGAGCCGAATTGAGTCCACCAACTACTCGAGAGAATGTTAGGCCACTGCTGTTGATAATATGTCCGGAGAGCTTGGACTCTACCTCGTGCCCATGCATCACTGTCGGGGCAGGGCGGTATTACTGAAGAAGCAGCTGAATTCCCAGTCCTAGCACTATGACCAACAAGGAAGGGATGTATAAAAGACCCTGATCTCCGTTTGATAGAACTGGTTTATGTTGCCCAAAACCATACGACAAAACTAACTCTAAAGAAAATGGCATGAGGCTATTAACTTATGGCTCTATCTCTACGACGCTTTGAATCACGGTACGCCCTCTACTCTACGACGAGCTACGAAGATCAAGCCTTCGCATGGGCCACATGTGGCTCATCTCTCGACTTGGAACGGTCGTGCCAGAGATCGCACCCATGGCCTTGTCTGATGGTTAAATCATTGTCCCACCAACTTAATTCCTTCACTGTAGAGTCGGGTTCCATTCAACGTACAGAGTCCGAATTGGTTTGGATCTGCGTCTGTGCAAATAGTGGAGTGTCGTGTGGACTGGTGAAGGTCGTCTCTCATGCTTAAGAAGCTGAAATTATGGAGTTTATTTCTGTTGAGCTTTTGGGCTGAGGGCATTTGATTAATTGGCAAGTGGGCCATCAAATTTATGTTTGCTCCAAAAGTTGTATGCATCTCTCTGGACGCTTGTATTAGGAGCTTGTAAATGGTGTGCTTATGGGTCCCTCACAATGGATCTTCTCAAGTGTTAATCGGAACCTCCTCATTGAGTCGAGTCTACATCATTGCGATGTCGAATGAGACAGTATCCTCATGATGTGTCTTTATTTAGAGCATCTTCCTTGAGCCAAAATAAAATCCTCGTAGTGCCGGGTGGAATGCCAACTTGTTGTACCTTCATCTATAGCATCCTTCTTAAGCCGAGACTACATTATTGCAGTGTCGAGTGGTGTTTCTGACTCAATGTAGTACTTTTTCCTTGTCGTGTGGGATGGAACCTCAACTATCTAGTTAGAACTTCTTCAATCTCATGTCGTATGAGATCTTGAACAAGTGAGAAGCCTCACATGTAGAGTGTCGAATGGAATTTCAAGCAAATGATAAGCTATATATTTCATGATGACAATTGGACATCCTCTAATACACTCATGTCGAGTGAAGCATATCTAACAAGTCATATGCCTTATAGCAAATGTCGACTGTGATATCCTTATCAATTATTAGGTTGTAGATTGTAGTGTCGACTGAGTCACCATTACAAGTCTCATATCATAAATGGTGGTACCAACTATGACATCTATTATAAGTCCCAAGCCACAAATTGATGTCGACTGGGATACCCATAACAATTTTCTAGCTATATGGTGTGGTATGGACTGGGGCAACTATAACAATTTTCAAGCTATGATACCCATTATAAGTCCCACGTTTTACTAATGTCGATTGGGAGATTCTTAAAAAATACAAGACATACCTGGCAATGCTGACCGGGATGTCCTCGCCAAATCTTCATTCGGGTACTGTAAAATTATTGACAATCTATTAATGTCTTCTGGAGGAGATGAGGATCATTTCAACATTGTCTGAAGTGGATAACACTTCTTTCACGTAGTCTGGATGTGGTGCAATCCTCCTGCATAGTTTATTGGTTTATTGGAATATGACTGTGGTTAATGAGGATATTCTCTGGCTGACTGGTAGAAGTGTGTAGAATGATCTAAGTGTTGGTTCACTGGTAGTCCGGCGTCGGGTAGGCTAGAGAGAATCACTCTTCCCAACTCCTATAATTCCTTATGCGTAGAGGAGATATCTGGTTGTGATCGATCGGCTGGAAAGTCATGGTGGTTCTTCTGGTGATTAGGTGGATGGTCGTTTGATGGTGGATTTCTACTTGCCATTTTTTTTGAATGCTCCTAATGGATTGGATCAAATGGTAGCTTTGTTGGTGTGACCCGTAGCCTCAGGCCTTTGGGAGGTTGAAGATATGTGCTCCAATGTTTGTAATTATTCTTGGAGGATGACTAATTAAGTGGTCATGAGATCTAGTGTAGAAAGAGAGATCTTTGCATGCCATGAATCGCAAGAGCCCCACGGTGGGCGCCAAATTGTAGACGCCGGTTTTCGCCCGAGGTCCACAATCGAGAATTTGTAGTTGGGGGCGCTTGCGATCCTGCAAAACAAAGGTAGAATGAGCGGGAGTTCTGCCCACCGGTGTGGTGGGTGCCGGGGGCACTCCGACGCTCAAGTCAGTGGTGGAGACGAGCTGAAAGTTATGGAAAAGCAAGGCTAGAGATTACCTTGATACTCCTGATCTGCCGTGAGGGCGGTTGATATGAGATACTGAGAGCTATGGAGAGAATATGGTTAAGCTGAGAGCTCTGATCCCCCCCTCCTAGTTGACTTCTTTTCTTATTTGTATGCACTCGGGAGGTGCGTATATTTAATGTGTTTTATTGCTCGTCTGTTTGGTGCTAGAAACGGCTGATCCATGAAGGGGTAGTTATGAGTATGGGCGTTTCGTGGCTCCTCCCTGGGCTTGGGCTTATGAATCTCTAGGCCTCTTTTTACTTTAATCATTGGGCTTCCTTCTGAGGTGGGAAATTGGGCCCGGAGTAAAAGGACAAAATTGCCCTTGGCCCAAATTTGGCCCGTACAAGATCAAATACGGAAAAATTTAAGGAAAGTTTACTAACCTCTCGTCATTGATGTTACAACAAAGCTACTAAATTTGGTTGAATTTTGGTTTTTCTAAGCTCTCAAAAACTCCCAATGATGATATGAAACCTCTGAAAACAAATCTAAGGAGTCTTCAAGCTTAGGGACCTAAAATTCATCTATTGCACTCGATTTATAACCTCTCTCATCAAGAGGTTAATAGGCAGTTGCAAGAAGTGATGGGCAGTTTCTAAGTGATGGATATGGGTAGCTACTGCAGTTAACAATGGACAACCACATGGGGAAAATATTTGAAAATATTACAGATAATAGACTCAACAACCATTCATATTTAGACATGTGAGAATTTGTGAATAAAATGTGTATTAACATTTACTTGAGTTTAGAACTATAATGAGAGGCATTTATATAGGGATTAAACATCTACCATATTAAATACACAACTGTCATATTAAATACACAACTACACAACTACCATATTAAATACACAACTACCATACATATTAATTGTTTGGTTGCATACATGGCAACGAGAAGCCCGGCCCGAGCCCGGCAGTAGGATTTAGCCTGGGCCCGGGCTTGGGCCCGATTTTTTAAATGTAAAAAATTATAAATATAAAAATTTATTATATAAATATAAAATCTTTATTTTAAGCTCGGGCCGGGTTGGGCCCAGGCTTTTTTGGTTGAGCCCGGCCCGGGCTTTTTTGCCACCCTTATTTAGTTGAATATAATCTAACAAGACCCAAAAGGAAAAATCAAAGATGACAAGCTAAATTGTATATAAATATTATATTATTAGTGCAAAATATACGCTTTCCAACCTCACCAAGTTTGTGAACTAGTTAAGCCACCACTACTTCAAATTGACCACATATATAACAATGGAAAGATGCAAATGTCAAGGCACTGAGGTGATATTGATAAAACGAAATGGAAAAATGAAATGCCGGAAGCATTTCATTGGTATTCCATGAACAATAACCTCATCTCAATAAAGCAACAAAACGCTTGTAGATTAAACTGAGACACACACACCTGAACAACAAGATCCACTCAGGCATGGATTTGGAGCCTTGCTTGTCAAGTACATACAAGAAAACACAAGTTTAACCACTCATTAAATGGAGACTTTGAACATAAAAGTATTTATACAACACCATGCTAATTTTTAATCTATTGCCACAATGATTCAGTAACTTGATAGCCTAAGTTGTGTGAGACCCAAACTTATTGCATACGGCCAATATTTCAACACATTACAGCAATACCGATGAGGCATGTTTAACTATAGTTTTTCTGGTCAAACTATTGTTTTCAGCTATGTTTAACTTCTTATGTCTAAATGAAAGAGACAGAGAGTTCAAAAACTAATCCACTCAAAGGGAACAAAAAAGAAATTTTGGAAATAACGTAACAAGTAACAACATAGATTTTCACAGTATATTACCCGCTCTGCGAATGCATAGAGTATTCCAAGTATACAAGGAAGACAACAACAAACAGCAATACCGATGAGGCATGCCGCAGCAACACAGATCATAACAAAGACCACATCAAAAGCAAGGAATGTAACACAAAGCCTGCAAAACAAACCCACCTACTCTCCATGAGCAAAGAAACCAAATACATGCAAGAAGAAAAAAGGGGAAAAAAAATCTAAAACTTTTAATTTACACTAACCAATAAAGTTGCGGCGAACAACGTATAAAATTTTCACCACTAGCGGTTATCCAATAGAACCCAAGAATCCACCATAAAAATGAAAACATTGTATTTGCCGTTTCCAAATTATTTGCCACACTGCACCCATAAAAACAAACAAATTAAAACTACATATTGGGACTGAGGCGCTGCAGCTTTTAATCCGCAGCTGTTGTGTAATGGAATCTTTAACTATCAATTATAAGTGCATGCATAGTTGATAAACATTAGCAGCCAAGTAAAAGCGTAATTTAGCAAATACTTTAACTAATGTGCTTTCAAAATTAAGGAAACATTCTTCTTTAAAAAATAAGAAGAAGAAGAATTGTGAGCTCTACCCAGTATCATTTTGAATTTGAAGCTCCTGTAGCTCATAATAATCAGAACCACCGGTGTCGGTGTCACAACTCAACCCAGAAACGGAATCACTGAAAGCAATCACTTCCCCTTGGTGCCTTCTTTTAAACTCCAAGAACACACACAAAACGTGAAACAAACACTGCAAAGCGTAACCAACGATCCAAAACCTTAGAGGCGCCACAGGCTTTTCGTTAACACTCAGACCCAACACTGCAACGGCGACAATCACTAAAGCCAAATTCCACAGAACGTCAAGCACTATAATGGGCCTAGAGTAAGCCCAGTTGCTTTGACGCTCCTCAAGCTGCTCCGCTGCCGTTTCCCTTACGCGCACAGACGGCTCCCGCAGCATCATCTGCCTCTCGCTAGCGCGTCTGAGGATACGCGCCGCCGCTCCCCTTAACGGCGGACGGCGGAGGAGCCGGCGGCTTCGGTTGAGGTGGTCGGGGAGTAAGCGAGTTAGGAGTGGTGACGTGTCCACGGCGTCTGGAGGCGGGATTGTCGAGTTCATTTGGATTTGACAGCTGAATGTGGATTCAAATTCAATAAAGCGATTTGGAGAGACAAATTTCAAGAATTTGGAATATTTTCATGTAATGTAATTTTTTGGTGGGTTTAATTTTGAAACTTTGAATCTTGTGATTGGGTGTTCGGAGATGATGAAAATGACTTTTTTAACTTTAAATTAAAGCAGATGGAAGAAAAAATAGCGGGTTTGTTCCGGGCATTTATGTTTCCCGGGACAAATTTGAAAGGGACTTTTACCCACCCCTTGCTGTTTTTAAATTAATTGTACTCGCGTCTGTAACCAGTAAAATACGACAGCGTGTCAATGGAGTATCCGTGTATGAGGTTCTCTGTTAAACGACGCCGTATCCAAACGTACTTCATACTTATACGTATGGCAGCGAGTATAATTTTTTTTTTTTTTTTTGTAACTAGAGCGAGTAAGCAACTGAAGTGAAGAAGCTAGCAAGATAGGAGTTGTAGATTGTGGGGTAAATTGGGCCCGGCCGCCACGGCGGTCCAGTTCTACGATTTCGGAAAATTGAAATAGTAATTGAATTGGTTTTGAACCGATTCGATTATAATTTTAGTTTTTTTGAACTGTAGAATCGGACCGAAACAAACCGGAATCAAATCGGAAAAATTGGTTCGGTCTTGATTCGGTCTTTTATTTTTCAGGGAAAAAAAATTAGTTTTGTTTTGAATCAAATCGAACCTTAAAGTTATAATTTCAAATTATATGGAACCATAATCGAACCGAAAAATAAATTTCGATTCAGTTCCTAACCAGAACCGTGGCCGAATCTAGCCCAACGGTGTAAAAAATATTTGAATTGTGTTTTTATTTAGTTTTGTTTGTCTAAAAACACATTGTGTATATATCAATTGCATAATACAGAAGATCCCTTAATAGATTTTTTTTTTTGTTTAATTACATTTTTGGTTTCAATTTACTTGAAATTGATGAAGACTTATCTCTTCTTCTTTTTTACATATCTTGAATTATTGGTATTTGATTATGAAAACAGGATGGAAGGCATAAAAAAATCACAAATTTTTAGTGGGATGAAATTTTAGCAGAATATGATGGGGGCATGACTGTTGTCCTATCTTATTGCCATTCTTGATTTTAACATAAGTTACAAGAAATTATAAAATTATTTTATAGGAGACGTAACATTATCGTTTTATTCTTTTGAATGGGTTATATGAAAAGGTTGAGTAATTCTACAGTATAACAAAAAGTATGTGTCACGTTTCAATAACTAGTAAACATAAAAAAAATTTCCGTTATTTTGTGGTATAAAGATTTGGTTGTTAAGTGTTGAGGAAAATATTCTACATCGGCTGAGATAAATAATTAAACTCAAAATATAAATATTGGGTAACTCTCAACTCTCAAGCTGGCTTTTGGGTTGAGTTAGGCTTATGAATTTCAATATGGTATCAGAGCAACACTCATGCACGAGTGGGCTCACATTACCTGTCTACGTGACATGAACCAGACAAAAGACCGGTTTGCACGTGAGGGGAAGTGTTGAGGAAAATATCTCATATCGGCTGAGATAAACAATTAAACTCAAAATATAAACATTGGGCAACCCCATCTCTCAAGCTGACTTTTGGGTTGAGTTAAGCCCATGAATTTAGCATATTGAAATTCATGGGTCTAACTCAACCCAAAAGCCAGCTTAAGAGTTGAGGGTTGTCCAATGTTTATATTTTGAGTTTAATTGTTTATCTCAGCCGATGTGGAATATTTTCCTCAACATTAAGTCTTAAGTTCAAATTCAGATGGTGCACTTGATTTTATATGCTCCACTTGAGTCCATATCGAGTAGTTTGGCGGCATGATTTTCAATGTTTTCAAAAAAAAAATTAATTATATCAAATAATTTTTTTATTTATTTGATTTTTTTAATATTTTAATATGTATGCTAAAAATTATTAAGTTGTTGCAGGAATGCTATAGTATTAATAGTGATTCATGTGATATAACACACAAATGGCCACCTAAAACCCTTAAATTTATATCAAAATAAAAATTCTCAAAAATAATATTCATTTCCACAAGGAAATAAAAAATATATACATTTCTTTTATGATAAGAGTAATTAAACTTTAAAAAATCATACAGTGCCTCTAAAATTCAATTCCTTTACTATGTAATAATATCAGCATTGTCTGGATTCTATTTTGGGAGAGATGGATAATATATTATTGTATCTCTCCACGGGGAGATACTTCCAAAAATGATTTTGATTTTTAAAACAAGGGCTCTACATTCTACAGCCCACATACGGTACCAGGTAATAATAATGGATAAAATGCTGAAACGATAACACGTGTCTTTCAGATGTAGACTGAATTGCGGCCCTAAATAAAACTTCCCGCCAGGTGGCTTTAAAATTTCACGTGACCACTTCATTGAGGAACCGTATCTACGGGTGACAATTTGGGTCAGGATTCATTTATTCGTTCGATTCGGTTCGCTTAAAAGCGAATACGAGTTTGAGAAAATAGATTCGTTTAATAAATGGGTCAATTCGATTCGATTCGTTTATTAAACGAATCGAATACGAATTTAAGCTTATTGATTCGTTTAGGATTCATTTTATTATTTTTATTTACTAGTTCTTGTTAATTTTCAATCAAGATTCGAGAAATTGTAGCTAATTATCATAGAAAAAGTAATATTTTCGATATTTTGTGAGGTATTTTTAGTAAATATATTAATTACATATTTCATATGTATATATTTATGAAGAATTAATGTAAATCAAATATGGTAAATTATTTTATTAAATACTATCATTGACTAAACGAATATTCGTATTCGATAACGAATCGAATACGAATCCTGATATTAAGATTCGTTTAATAAACGAATCGAATACGAATCCATCATATTTTGATTCGATTCGTTTAGGATTCGATACAAATTTGATTCGTTGATTCGTTTTGCCACCCCTACCCGTATCTATTTGGCTAATATTATCCGTGTGCTTTTGCATAAACTGCCATAAAAAATTAAAAATAAAAAATAAAAAAAAAAAGTTATGTTCAAATTGAGTTCAATATACTTTAATTTTTCTTCGAAGTGCTAAAGCAAGAACGTAGAACTAGCTCGCCATATTCACTGTGTTTTGAATTCTGTTAAGTTTGTATTTGATTTGAATCGGGTTCTTAATGAATAGTCAAAATTGGGTGAAATTAATGAAGCACGCCAATTGTTTGAGAAAATGTCTGATATAGGCGAGTTTACATGGAACACAATTGTCATACCCAAAAATCAGAGCTAGTGATAATTCGGGAAATCCACATGGGGTAGAAATTTCACGCTGTCATTCATAATTTTTGAATAGTTTATTATTTATCTCACAGTATCGAAATCATCATTAAATATTATTGATGATAAAGTAAATAAAATACATAATTAAAGTAGCGAATTCCGCATCATCACCATCAATAAAATAATGTGCATATTTATAACAGAATTAGAAGGGAAAGTTCAACAATCATCTAACTGGAACTACTTATGGAGGAAGTAAGGGTGAGTATTTTAGGAAAATACTCTAAGGAATTCAATTATTTGCTTTGAAAACCTTTTCGTCTGTTGAAATATTGTTACATGGTTAGTCCGAATGTAGTTCACATACACCTTTCAAACATCTGTTTGTAGTTATAGAATATCAAAATATATATATATATATAATTACAGTTCACATACACCTTTCAAACATTTGTTTGTAGTTATAGAAAATCAATATATATATATATATATATATATATATATATATATATATATATATATATATATATATATATATAATGGAATCTCTATTGTCACACCCGTCCCCTTAAGTAGGGTAGGGTGAGACGGAGAACTGAAACTGGCAGAGTTTCCCCTGTAATATGGACTAATCCTCCAAATACAAGGAAAAATCTAAACTGAAAATATCTTATCATCATAAAACTAGGATCTCCATGATTCAACTCAACATAATATCCATAAAGGAAACACAATATCCTCAATAACAAATAAAGGCTCATTGCCTAAACCAAATAACAAATTCTCCCAAGAAATACATATCTAGAAATACAGTCTCAAAACATAATAAAGACACTCTAATGTTGGCACAACCTTTTCTCTACTGGCAGGAATGATGACGAAACAGCAGATGAAAAGAACGATCTACTAATCTGCTAAACCTGAAATGTTAAGGAATGGGGGGTAAGCTCACGCTTAGTGCAATGGATCACAGCTCAGTGTCGTGGATAATCAAGTAACAAAGTGGATCGAACAAGTCTTTCATAATATAAATAAAATACATAAGCTGTAAATCGATATCTCAAACATTTACTTGAAATCGTAAATCTCATTTCTCATAAAACTCAAATCATAAATCTCATTTCTCATAAAACTCATACTGCTCAAAAATACTCTGTAAAAATAAATCTGTTTATTCATCTATATGCACAACCTCATGACAAATACGGCAAAGCTGGCAACATGGGGCTTCCCCACGGCAAAACTGGCATCCGGAGCAAACTGGCAACGTGAGACCTCATCTCACGGCAATAACTGGCAACATGAGACCTTATCTCATGGCAATAATCTGGCACATATAAGTACACGGGGTGCATCCTAACATAAAAATCATTTCCAAAATCCATGCTCATATATCTCAAATCATGCAAGTTTCTCATATATCACAAACACATGATTTCAACATAATCAATATTCGATCCATACCTTATAGCAAATATATAACTTTCTGAAAACAAACTCATTTAATGCATTACCTTAAAATTCATTTAAGAAAACATACATACTATATACTTTTGAAAACATCAATGTTACAGGTTTATCCACGCACCTGGTGAGCTGACTACTCAGAAAGGACTAGGCAGCAGGTCCGTCTCTGCTTACAGTATCACGATCACCTAACAGACAAAAGAATTTACTATAAGGAACATAATCCTAACTAGAATAGATGAAAGAATATGCGAGAAACGTGGTTCGGTCGCTCTCGTAAACTTAACGAAATTTAAGATTCGGAGGTCCGTTACTACTCGGAATGGTCTGAAATTCGCGGAGGAGACTCGGGAAGTCGGCGCGAAGATTCTGTCCGGCGCGTGGTGGGCACGTGCCGATTGGCCAGGCCGCGCGTGGGCCTCACGCGCCGCCACATAAGGCGCGCGTGGGCCTCACGCGCCGCCACATAGGCGCGCGTGAGCTTCACGCGCCGGTCCGATCAGAAATTTTCCGACGGCCGAGCGTTCCCCACTCTCTCCCGGATCTAATGGCGCTGACGGTTCGTCCATCGGAGTTCCGGATCAACGGAGAAATCAAGAAAAACCATAAAAAGTTTCTTACCGAGATCTCTTCAAAAATTGGAAGTTTCCCAAGATGAAACCACCACCAAAATGATCCTCTCGACGGGATCTACACTTTTCCTTAAGGACTCGGTCGTGTTTGAACTACGGATCGGACGGAAACTTCTCTTCTCTCTTTTTCTTTCTTTTCTCTCGCCTGCTCTCTGTCTTTCTTCTCTTCTTATTCTGTATAAGCTGAAATAATAAATAATAATAATAAAAAAAATATCAAATTCCAAAAATTACCAATATACCCCCACTAATAAGGGTACTATCGGAAATCACCACTTTTGAAGCCCTTCTGATACGATTCTCGAAATGTGTTCAACACGAAAGTTGTTCTTCTCAGAAAAACGAGTCCGATGGTTCAAGAACCAACTCGATCGGAGTTCATTTGCTAATTTCATGCCCAAAAAGTAAACTATACGCATATAGTAAAAATCACGTAACTGATTCTTGGTCCCCTCGCGTTTTCCAACGCGACGAATATTCATTTCATATTATTTTGATCCATAGTCCATCACTTAAACACTTATTCTTCATTATCATTCTATTCCAAAACTATATCGTCAGTCTGAGAAATCTCTTAAAACAGTCCCGAAAATCTGGGATGTTACAACTCTCTCCCCCTTAAAAGAATTTCGTCCTCGAAATTCACATACCAAAGGGTGGAAACAAATGAGGATATCTATTCCTCATGTCTTCCTCACGCTCCCAAGTTGCTTCTGCTTTCGAGTATTTAACCCATAGGACTTTCACCAAATGAATCGTACTGCTTCTCAGCTGTCTCAACTCTCTAGTCATAATTTCCACTGGTTCTTCAGCATAAGTCAAGTCTTCTCTCAACTCAATCTAAAAGTAATAGTCGCACTCCTTCCAATCATTGCCCTTTTTTTTTAAACCTGTGCCCCAACTTACAAACCAACTATCCCACCAAAAAGAAAAGGCTCCACCTAGGGTCCTGCATAGACAACAGTTGTAAAGAGCATTTAGCAATTTACGCAAAATCCACCATCTTAAGTTTCCCATTATTGAAAAGAGGATTTGCAGGTCCCTCAAATATTTGCTTTACCTCTAATCAGCTCGACAATTTTTATCTCTTCCAATTATGAATGGATATTGTGAAAGTATCTTGTCATGAAGAATTATTGGTATCTCTCTCTATAAAGAGATGCACGAGTTCTTAAGGTATCACTCAAAAATTTCTTCAATGGCATCTTCATCTGCCAATCCTAACCCCTATTCAAGATCTGTCAGAGCGAAGATGATATACCAAAAGCTTTGTAAATGGCCAGTCATTGATCGAGCAGTTATAGACTCTAAATATGTCCGAGACCTTTGGAGAGATATCTACGATTGTCTCAATGAAGCTCCATCCGCTCTTTTGCCTAAAGAGATTGCAATGGATATCGTGGCAAGAGTTCCTACCAATTCTTGAGATGGTGTTACATTCTTAGAACCATTTGGAATGGAAAAACAGATGGTTTAATCCAATAAAAAAAATTCAGGGATTGTTCACTGTGGATATCACAGATTCCACTCCACAGTTTTCATCAACAGTCATGATTTCTTCAATCATTGCCAGTGGAGTCTCGGTACCTTGTTTGAACTCGGTTTCCTAAATGGATTTATTCTTGGACCAAGTCCAATCCATCCCAACTATCCTGGTATCTCAGAAGATAGCCTTGGTGAGCTTCCTCCATTCATCAGTAATATTTTGTATCGATGGTATAAACGCCACAAAAGTATTACTGTCTGGATCGAAACCATTACCCCAGAATGGTCGAATGACTATTCGCTCGTCTACCACCCAATTCATCTTATAAGAATCATACCATCACGTCAACTCACTAATTGGAGACTCACTTGTTGGCCATCTAGACCGAAGCTTAGAGCTTACTATGGATACGATATATTTTCCCAGAAGAGATTACTTTTCGTCAATCCTGTGATCTTAGAGCTCTCTCTGCAGACTCAGTTCGTCGAAGCCTAGAAAGCAATACTAATGATAAAGACTGGCAAATCTTCACTACTATCGAAGAATCACATAGAAGTATCGTTCAGGGCTACAACAAAATCAAGTTTCCTGACAGTCTCGAAATTCAAATCATCGACGGCCTCATTCCAATGTCTCTACGCGCGAAACATCAATGGGAAGACTATCAATTCGAAGATGATCTTGTCCTTGCAACACAACCCAGTTGCTATATTCCATAATGTAATCATAAATATTGATTAATTAAATATGAGTATCAACAAGGTCTTCTTTCTCATCTCTTAAACACCAAAGTTCTAATGTCTTCGACCTACTAACTCACAACGATGTTATAACTGCGACAGAAGGTTCATGTTAGGTACAACCATAGAAATCACGTCAGATTCAGCTATAGGAATAACGATGGGGCAACTGTCGAAACTACTGAAGGTATAGGTCCAGAACCCTAGTTATCCTCAACAATCAGATGAACATCCATATAAAGCTATATCAAATTCAAGATCTATCGACTAAGTATGGGGTATCTCTATACTATTACTCGACATTCTCACGCATCACCAAACTATACTTCTCCCACGTTAAATACTAGTACCACGGCCACTTCCAGACATTTTCCTACGGACATAAAACTACCATTATCAGCCTGCTCAGTCAAAAGTCGATACACATGGTAGCATTTATGTTCATCAGTTAATCTCATCAACTCAAAAGCCTTCTCAATCATGTCCAAGAAATTCCAGCTACATGGGATCCTTCTTCCCATCAAACTCAACAGCTCCTCATTCTTTCACTCTTTTAGCAATATTATCCTCATTAACTATAGGAGCTACCTGAGTTGGACCATGACCCCGTGCTGGAGGGTAGAAATACAGATAAGGGTAAGCACCAGGAGGAACATTACTGCGAGGAAGATGATGAACTGGAGTACTATCTCCGAAAATCGAGGCTAGCGAATCTCCTACAATAGAATTAAGGTTCCCTTCAAAGGTTCCTCATCATAAGAATTAACATCCTCATCAACTGGAGGTGCCCTAGAAGGTTGGCCAACATTTGCTATCCTACGAGTATAGACTCGACCTGCACCTCAAACTCTGAGACGCGGAGGCATCTAAAAACACATGAAAGATGTCAAATGCTAGAAGACATAGAATAACTAATAAAGAAAATGAAGTGTCTACAGAATCTATGAACCCTGGGCTCTGATACCATTAAATGTCACACCCGTCCCCTTAAGTAGGGTAGGGGTGAGACGGAGACTGAAACTAAACTGACAGAGTTTCCCCTGTAATATGGACTAATCCTCTAAATACAAGGAAAAATCTAAACTGAAAATATCTTATCATCATAAAACTAGGATCTCCATGATCCAACTCAATATAATATCCATAAAGGAACACAATATCCTCAATAACAATAAAGGCTCATTGCCTAAACCAATAACAAATTCTCCCAAGAAATACATATCTAGAAATACAGTCTCAAAACATAATAAAGACACTCTACTGTTGGCACAACCTTTTCTCTACTGGCAGGAATGATGACGAAACAGCAGATGAAAGAACGATCTACTAATCTGCTAAACCTGAAATGTTAAGGAATGGGGGCTAAGCTCACGCTTAGTGCAATGGATCACAGCTCAGTGCCGTGGATAATCAAGTAACAAAGTGGATCGAACAAGTCTTTCATAATATAAATAAATACATAAGCTGTAAATCGATATCTCAAACATTTACTTGAAATCGTAAATCTCATTTCTCATAAAACTCAAATCATAAATCTCATTTCTCATAAAACTCATACTGCTCAAAAATACTCTGTAAAAATAAATCTGTTTATTCATCTATATGCACAACCTCATGACAAATACGGCAAAGCTGGCAACATGGGGCTTCCCCACGGAAAAACTGGCATCCGGAGCAAACTGGCAACGTGAGACCTCATCTCACGGCAATAACTGGCAACATGAGACCTTATCTCATGGCAATAATCTGGCACATATAAGTACACGGGGTGCATCCTAACATAAAAATCATTTCCAAAAATCCATGCTCATATATCTCAAATCATGCAAGTTTCTCATATATCACAAACACATGATTTCAACATAATCAATATTCGATCCATACCTTATAGCAAAATATATATAACTTTCTGAAAACAAACTCATTTAATGCATTACCTTAAAATTCATTTAAGAAAACATACATACTATATACTTTTGAAAACATCAATGTTACAGGCTTATCCACGCACCTGGTGAGCTGACTACTGAGAAAGGAACTAGGCAGCAGGACCGTCCCTGCTTACGGTATCACGATCACCTAACAGACAAAAGAATTTACTATAAGGAACATAATCCTAACTAGAATAGATGAAAGAATATGCGAGAAACGTGGTTCGGTCGCTCTCGTAAACTTAACGAAATTTAAGATTCGGAGGTCCGTTACTACTCGGAATGGTCTGAAATTCGCGGAGGAGACTCGGGAAGTCGGCGCGAAGATTCTATCTGGCGCGTGGTGGACACACGCCGATTGGCCAGGCCGCGCGTGGGCCTCACGCGCAGCCACATAAGGCGCGCGTGAGCTTCACGCGCCGGTCCGATCAGAAATTTTCCGACGGCCGAGCGTTCCCCTCTCTCTCCCCGATCTAATGGCGCTGACGATTCGTCGATCGGAGTTCCGGATCAACGAGAAATCAAGAAAAACCATAAAAAGTTTCTTACCGAGATCTCTTCAAAAATTGGAAGTTTCCCAAGATGAAACCACCACCAAAATGATCCTCTCGACGGGATCTACACTTTTCCTTAAGGACTCGGTCGGGTTTGAACTACGGATCGGACGGAAACTTCTCTTCTCTCTTTTTCTTTCTTTTTCTCTCGCCTGCTCTCTGTCTTTCTTCTCTTTCTTATTCTGTATAAGCTGAAATAATAAATAATAATATAATAAAAATATCAAATTCCAAAAATTACCAATATGCCCCCACTAATAAGGGTACTATCGGAAATCACCACTTTTGAAGCCCTTCTGATACAATTCTCGAAATGTGTTCAACACGAAAGTTGTTCTTCTCGAAAAACGAGTCCGATGGTTCAAGAACCAACTCGATCGGATTTCATTTGCTAATTTCATGCCCAAAAATGTAAACTATACGCATATAGTAAAAATCACGTAACTGATTCTTGGTCCCCTCGCGTTTTCCAACGCGACGAATATTCATTTCATATTATTTTGATCCATAGTCCATCACTTAAACACTTATTCTTCATTATCATTCTATTCCAAAACTATATCGTCAGTCTGAGAAATCTCCTAAAACAGTCCCGAAAATCTGGGATGTTACATCTATTGTCTACCAAGCGAGTTTGGATTTCCTTGAAACCTAATCATATCTGGAATAATATAGATTCCATTCCATATTGGTAGAGAATAGAGATTTCAATCTTTGGTAGAAATGTGATTCCATTCTTCGATAGGGTTGTGACGAGCGGCGACTGAGGTTTCCGACGAGCTGGTGCGTGGTGGCCAATGATCGGCGATAAACGACGCACGATGACAATAGTGGAGAGGGAGGGAGAGACAAATATGAGAGAGTGTGTGTGTTTTTCAAATTTATAGGGAGGGAGGGAGTGCCACATATATAGACATGATGAGGACACATGTTGATTTCTGATTGGGCCACGTATCGCACGCTGATTGGGCCACATGTCGTTCTATGGAAAAGATCATTAAGCCCCCTGAAGTTTGGTTAAAGCAAATTCTACCCCACAAAATTCTCAAATTTCATCATTTTAGTCTTAAAATTTTTAAAATTTTTTATTTTGGTCCATTTTTGACCAAGACAAAGTTTGGCTTTCTTAACCCCAAATTTTTTTATTTTATAATAAAACCCTTACAAAAGTATGAGGTTTTACACTTTCCCCCTAAAAAGAATTTCGTCCTGAAATTTGAAATGCACAAGGATGTAAAGTACAACATCAAGCTCGGAATGAAATAAACGAGATTACTTCTCAAACATTATGGTTACAATCACAACGCCTACCTCACAACGCCTCACGAGAGTCCATGCTCAAACTGGCCTAGTAGTTATTGTTGTAGGCAATCTCATCCAAATGGAGATGTGTTAGGGTTGGTGCTCTGAGCGCCAATCCGAATCGTATTTATTTCTGATTCATGAATACGAGCAATACTTTTTTCCATAATATTACTAATTTAAATAGCAGCACCTCTTGTCTTTTATATACGTATTCGATCTAATTTCGATTAGATTGAAACTAAATCTGGTTTAGTGATATGTATATATATTAGACAAAGACCCAATTATTTACAACATAGTGCGCAGTTACAACATAGTTTGTAATTGACATTGGGAAG
>SKCR01035440.1:0-142484 GCA_019454045.1 Zanthoxylum bungeanum | reverse complement strand
CATTGTATTGGCGGAACCAACACTGGTGGTCTTGCGAGATAAGTCTTCAAGCTATCAAAAGCCTTTTAATGTTCTTGGTTCCAGATGAAGTCGTCCTGATCTTTAAGTCGTAGTAGTGACGAGAAATCTTTAGTTCTTCCTGCATAGTTAGAGATAAACATTCTTAGAAAGTTAACTTGCCCTGAAAACTTATGTACTTCCTTTTTGTTACTTGGGGCTTTTGCCTCTAAAATAGCCATAGCTTTGTTTTTGTCGATTTCAATTCCTCTCTGATGTACCAGAAATCCCAAGAAATTACATGTACTTACTCCAAATGCACATTTTAGAGGATTCAACTTAAGCTTGAACTTCCTCATTCGGTCAAATGATCGTTTTAACTGGGCAAAATGTTCCTATATTTTAATTGACTTGACCACTATGTCGTCCACATACACCTCTATAAAGTCAGTGATCATGTCTTGGAAAATTATTTTCATGGCCCTTTGGTATGTTGCCCTTGTATATTTTAGGCCAAATGACATGACTACCCATTAAAACATCCTTAAACCCCCAGACATCCGAATGAAATTTTATGTATATCATCCTTAGAGATTTAAGCTGATTCTATCCTGAGTATCCATCCATGAAAGTGTACATTGTATATCCAGCCGTTAAATCTACCAAAGAATCTAGAGTAGGTATAGGGTACTCGTCTTTGGCCGACGCCAAATTTAAATTCCTAAAGTCAATATATATTCTTAATTTATAGTTTTTTTCATAACTGGACGATGTTGGACAACCATTCTACGTATCTGCTCATTCTAATGAATTTTGTATATAATTGGAGTTCAGTTTCCTTTTTGATTTCAGGCAAGATATTAAAAGGGAACCTTCTTAGTGGTTGCTTATGCGGTTTATAATTTGGCTTAATAGGTAGTCTCTGTTTTACTAAATATCTAAACCGGGCACTTCCTCATATTCCCATGCAAATCAGTCTTTATACTATTTTAAAATAGACTTATTTCCTCATATTCCCATGAGTTTAGCTCGGCTTGTAGCAAGCGCGAAATATTCCTCAGGTTTATTTGTTATCATCATTTTCTTTATTAGACTTCCGGCCAATTACTAGCTCCTCGAAGGCCATAATGTTTGGCCTCATTCATGTGAATAGGTCTGTTAGGAATTCTACTGAGCATAACTCATCATTTTATGCAAAAAAAGTGGCTTCTTCCTCTTCGTTTACCATTAGGACCGATCCGTAGTTACCCTCATACATATAATATTCTACAGAATTTTTTTCGGCTATGAACGATCTATTATCTGTATGTACTTTCGACCTCGTCCTTCTGGTTCCAAAAAACTAAGCACTGATGGAGGGATGAAGGAATTGCTAGCTCTCATGAATCCAGTCTCGTCCTTGACATACATTATAACTTGTAGGTCCATCAAGGACAAATAACATAATTGTTCTGGTTGTGCTTCCAATCTATATGTCTAGCGGGACAACACCTCTTACCGTCGTGGCTCCCACATTGAAGCTTGTCAAAACAACTTATGTTGGTATGAGATCTGCTTCTGATTTTGTAAACTTCTTTAGCAATTGCAGTGGAATGGCATTGATGGCTGCTCTATTTTTAATCAATACTTTAGCAATAAGCACATCGTTCAAGGTTGCATTTACGTATAATGGCATGAGATGTTTTTCATTTACTGCAGGGGTTTTTGGAATATCACCCTTTTGGTAGACTTTATTTCTATTTTTTGCTTATTCTTATCCTCATACATAGTTTGGAGCCTTTCAATCTGGACAATAAAAATTTATTCCACTCGCTCCTTGGGTTTTTTTTTCTAATTCCTAACCCGAGGGCGTTAGGGGTGGCATGGTGCTGGACGAAGCCCCATTATCAAAACCTCTGGCTGGCCTAGCCTGCGCCACTCTCCGCTTTAGTTTGGGTTTACCTTACAATACATAGTATTGAAATCATCTTGTGTCTTCTCCTAGGGTGCCTACTGTTGGATTCTCTGCCTCATAAAGCTCTTTCAGGAGTCGATTCTGGGTTATCATTCACCTACGCGCTTCTGTGCGCAAATCGATATCCTCTTTGATTTCGATCATGTTATCCCCTTAGTGCTCCCCTACTTCTTCTAGGGTAAAAGTTGTTGCTTCTAGTTCTTCGGTACTGTAGACCTCTTCTTCCATGATTTAGAATTCACCATCTTTTCGTTCAAACTTCTCCGGTAGTATATAGTGATTGGCCACGACAGATGGCATGTTATTGAATTGGATAATGATAGGGGGTTCTCCAATCTTTCCTTTTCCATCTCAGTCACGACATTCAAATATCGCTTGCTCTTTGCATTCTATAGTTCGTTTAGCTTCCATGGGGGTGTTTTCGGACTTCTCTTCAATTTTTTTATCACCACTTTCACTTTTCATAATGCTCGAAATGTGTGAGTCTTTGTGACGGTCCGCTCTATGCCTCTGGAAAATCATTCGGCCATAATTCCTTTGATAACGTCTCAATTGTGTATGTGTCATCTCATCAATGGGGATTATCCTCCCACTTCGCTTATTATGGGAATGCCATACGTTGACCTGCGCAGCTGCGGTCGGAAGGTCTGGATATTCTGGATGAAGTTTGGGGTGAAGTTTTCTGAATGCCATCCTCTGGACGGCCTACCTGGCAGGGGTCTCGTTTCATATGTTTCAACCAATTCCTTTATCCATTTTAAGCTATTCCGGTAATGGATGCATAATCATCTTTGGTAGTTTCCTTTCTCTTTAGGACTCAATCGTTCAAATGCATCGAGGATATTAATCGTCATATATTTCATACAGTAACAATTTGAATCTCAGTATACTCATTTTGGTTAAGTCCGGATTAATCATGTTCATTTCTACTGGCTTGGAGAATTGGTTCTCATCCATAGCCATGTTGTCTTTGTTTTCGAACGTAATTTGTCCTGACTTAATAGCATCATGCAGCACATTTCAAAATACAAAACCATTGTTAGTGAGGTGAGACGATGCATTATACCATTTACAATATTTTTTACCATGAATTTGTTCAAGGTTCGACAACTTGTGCCGATCTCTTAACCTAATTTGTTTGTCTGTAAAAAGCTGGTCAAATACAACATATGTTTTGGTCACATCAAAGGAGAACGATCTACCATTTCTATTTTATGTGGTTGAATTATCATTTTCAACTCTTGTTACTGGTCCAGGCAAGACCCTACATAAGTAAGACTTCCATTTGACTAGCTCGGCCAGACACAAGTCGGCCTGATTAACTTCCACATCACTCAACTTGTAGTTGACATTCTTGTAGTATATAACTCTACTCGAATTTTTCATTTATTCCTCATCTCTCAATAATCACTCGTATCTCACCACATTGTTGGCAAGTTGAAAGAGGTCTGAGAATTCCCTATCTTAGAACTTCTTTTTTAAATCGAGGCTTAGACAACTTGAAACTATCTTCACAAATTCCTTTTCTAGCAAAGGTGTGAAGCATTTACTCCTAGCCGTTTTGAACCTCTCAAGGAAAGTTTCAGCCTATTTATTTGGTAACTGCCTCAAGTTAGCTAGATCGGCCAAGGTAACTTCTGACTCAGTCTTATAAAACTATGCATGGATGAGTTGCTCCATTTGGTACCAGTTTTCCACTGAGTTATGTGGTAAATTGATAAACCAAGAGAAAGCCATTCTTGATAAAGAGCTATGGAATAACCTTAACTTGTGAAAATCATTCACCTCTCTGCACTGCAGCGTGAACCTTCATATGTGCTCTACGGTGGATATTTCTTCTAACCTCGTGAACAAGGAGAATTCAAGTATTTTGTAGTTCATTGGCCATGGAAAAGCCATATCCATTCAATCGGGATATGGCTTTTTATATTTAGGTTGTATCGACCTTACTCCAAAACTGAATTGGTTTTGAAGGATCTCGGTCATTTATTCTGTCAACACAACACTACTATCTAATGGCACTCTAGTTGGTGGTTGGGCCCATAAATGGACATACCGTTGTACTGGTGTTGCTCTTGTGGGCCCTGAGGTACTTCTCCCTCGTGCTAGGTCATACTAACTGGCAAACTCTTGCCATTTGCCCTAAACTCTAGCCATTATCGCTAGGAGGTGTCCCTCCATAGGGTGCTCCAACGATAAAAGCCCCACGCGATAGCATGCCACCACTCGGTCCGATATTTTGACCCTCAACCGTGAGTCGCGTATTTGGATGATCTTGATTTTAGTCATTATTACCCCAAAAGTAACATGATATGTGGTGATAAACCTCCTTATAGAGGGAACCCTATACCCATGCATAAGGTCATTCGGTCATTTAAAATGCTCATATATTTAACCATGTTTTCATAATGCAATGTGTTAGTCAAAATGAATTTATCCATATTATGGTTATTCTGGAGTCTAACTTGTTCAACCACATCCTGAGTGAGGCTGCCGAGCAGAGACCGCACTGAACTTCCTCATGGTTTTTGAATGACTTTCTTTTGCTAAGCCCTCAAAATGTTCCACTACAGAAGGAACACGATTTTGGTTGGTTGCTCTGGTATCACTTTCTTTGTACTTGATCTAGTTTGAGTTTTCTCAATTCCCTTTCACCGATCCTCCCACTGTGGTCGCCAAATATTGTTGAACAACAAAAAGAGAGCATGTAAGATTCAAACCTCTTGGAACAAAGTCCCAAAAAGGGGTGAATGATTTTATTAAGGAATGCCTTCAAGGGCACAAACACACAATTCTAATTAATTAGCCTATATTAAAAAAATTACATTGCTCATAAGAGTCTTTTGATTATTCTTTTCTTCTCTAGATTTAACTTTGGACTTATATAGTGGCTCAAATAACCGCATGGTAATTAATTGAACGGTTGAGTTATATTGTCTTACAGCTCCTTACTTCGTCTTCTGCCAGCTATAGCAACTGCCCATATTGTGCCTCTTTGTTGTAGTAACTGTCAGGTTGTGCTCCATGTTGTGGTATACTACTTACATCAACCGCTATGAACGTGCATTACATCTTTCAACTGCATGACCACGTTTGTGCAACTGATCCTTGATTCGGGCATTGCTTCAGATGGTTTCGATGATTTGACTATTGATCGAGTGATTTAGAGGCTGGGTAGATTGAGTAATACAACTTTTAGATCGATTGGGCTATTCGATTGTCAGGACGATTGAGCGATTCATTAGTTAATCTTTTTTAACGATTATTGAAATTTTTTATTGTCAACACTCATGAGTCACAACCTCACAGGCTCAAACACACGGCCTCACAATATTACCCACCATAGTTGCAGTCACTTTCTTCGAGAGCTAAAATTTGCTTAAATGACAAAATAGGACAACGATATGTAAGGTAATATGTACAGTGAAGGGATTGGGAAGAATTTTTTTAACCGAAATAGGCAGCGGGATAAGACCAAGATTATTTTTTTTTTCTCGGATATGTAAACGAGACTAGATTAGGATAAGCAAATCACATTCCATCCTATCCACATGCCAAAATTTATGAGTATTATTTTTTGGGTTTCAAAATGATAGTTAAAATTCAGTAATTTAGTCGTATTTTTTATTTTATTTTTAAATTGTTAATAATAAAATAAGGTGTTGACGGATGATTTTCATCCCATGGGTAGTTTCAAGACAACCCTCCCCCAACCTTGAATTTGTTTGGTTATGGGGAGACCAAAGGCAAATACGGCAAGAAGCTAAACAAACACAAGAAAATCGACAGAGAGTGTTTAACGTGGTTCGGCCGAACTGATCCAGCCTATGTCCACGGGCACAAAGTAGATGTGGTTATTTTATTACCAAAACGAGCCGGACCGACCTGTTTAAGGACATATCTAATAGTAGCCGAGCTGTTGGTCGTTCTTTGTGTTTCTTATTGATAGTAATCAAGTGAAAGATTTTCCAACCCATACAAATGTGATCACCCTCCCCTTACATACTAATAGATATACAATACTGTTCCCATATCTTTGTGATGCCAGCACTGCAAGTCTGTGGGTTCCGGTGATTTGACAAGTTCTCTTCCCCAATCTGTCATCGCCGAAAGCAAAGCCTACTCATTGATTTCCTGTCACATCACGCTGTAAAAGTACACTGTCACGCCTTTTCATTAATGATGACAGCATGTTAGATTTCGAATGTGAAAGTTGATTTTGGAGGGAAAAATCCAACCACTCTGAACCCACGTCGGTCTTCAAGAGGTCGGCCAAGTGATTTGCCAAACTTCAAAAGCTGTTTCCATCATGACCTGAAATATCTGAATTCATCAACTTGTTCCAAGAGGTAAGATACATCAAACCGAGCTGCCGGTCCTAAGTGGTTGGCATCGGTTCTGATGTTGTCGGCTCATGAAATCCATGCCAGATCCGAGGAAGGGGTGCTCAAATTCTCGTACTGCTTGAGAACTGGCCCATACATCTGGTCGTCTGATTTTCCCAAGAATGGAAGTTTCATCTTTGCCCTTGCCGAACTGTTTGAATACCTTAGCTGCAGAAATCCCCATCAACATCTGTCACATAGTTCTTGGGTCCAACGAGTGTGCTAGTTGGTGCCGAGAACTACAAAAATCAGAAGTGTGTTGATCAGCCGTCAGGTGGCTGGCCTTAGGAATCATGCAGAAAACTGCTCTGGTGCCAACTCAGGTCATCCTCAACGTCTTCATATGATCCATCCTTAAGCCGAAATCAGGCACTCGGTGGGACGTAACCCGACCCCGAGGTTGGAGAGACCAGTAGCCTTGGCGGAACAAGTCCAGCCCCGAGCTGGTGGAACAATACAGACTCGGCAGAACAAATCCAGCCCCGAGCTGGTGGAATAATACAGACTCGGTGGAACGAATCCAGCCCCGAGCTGGTGGAATATAACAGACTCGGCGAAACGAATCCAGCCCCGAGCTGGTGGAACATTACATACTCGACGGAACGAATCCAGCCCCGAGCTGGTGGAACATAGCAGACTCGGGAGAACGAATCCAGCCCCGAGCTGGTGGAACATAGCAGACTCGGGAGAACGAATCCAGCCCCGAGCTGGTGGAACATTACAGACTCGGCGGAACGAATCCAGCCCCGAGCTGGTGGAACATTACAGACTCGGCAGAACGAATCCAGCCCCGAGCTGGTGGAATATAACAGACTCGGCGGAACGAATCCAGCCCCGAGCTGGTGGAACATAGCAGACTCGGCGGAACGAATCCAGCCCCGAGCTGGTAGAACATTACAGACTCGGCGGAATGAATCCAGCCCCGAGCTGGTGGAACATTTGAGACTAACACGAGGGAAGATTTTTCAATCTCTGAGACTCTGCGGATCCCCAGCACGGGCGTCCCCTTGCCGGGCATTGGTGAAAAATAAAAATGGAGCAAAGTAAAATTAGCAAAATGGAGGTGACTTAGCACATACTCCGCACAAATCCGAAAAGAATAACAACTCGGGTGCCCCGAGGCAGCGTCTGGTTGGTGCCTCCAAAAACACAATTCTGAATCTTATAACTCAGCGTCTCGGCTAGCCGGGCTACGGATCGGTGAGTGGCCGAGACCTTGAGGGCAGAAACCTCCTCATGCTGAGCGGCTCTGGAGTCTGCAAGCGCTATGAGGGCAGAAACCTCCTCATGCCATGCTTCTCCTGATCCGAGGCGGTTAGGCAGCTAACCACGGGGGAGAAAGACACCCCGTGTACGCCATCCCTTGGGTGGTTCTCAACGGGACTCACCAACCGACTCGCAGGGGAAGAAACCTCACTGGGTCCGGTTTACCTGAAACTCCCGCCATTAAGGGGGCCATTTGGCCATACCCAAGCCAGGTGGTCTGATGATTCTCAACGGGACTCACCAGCCGACTCACAGGGGAAGAAACCTCCCTGGGTTTGGTTTACCCGAGCTGTTCCTCAAAGATGCGAGTCATGGGGTAGTAACGCTTCAGCCTCGGGGGTTTGATAATGACACCCGGGATTGGCGTGCCACGAGGGATTTACCCGTTTCCCACATGTACCTCATCCATTAATGCGTTCTGGATCCTCAAAGGTGAAAGGAGTCAGGTCAGAACACTTCCACTCGAGGGTTTTATAATGACACCTGGGATTGGCGTGCCACGGGCTTGGTGCCCTTCCCGACTACCGATCACCCATTCGCATCGAGCAAATCCCAAAAATATTGAACATGACTTTCTCATTCAATTACTAAACAAGTAAAGTGGATGAGTTTTCAAAAGAGAGAGTCATGTTCATATTAATGGGATCTACCGCCCTTCGTACAACTCTTTGTGGGTCATTCTAAGAGAGGCTCTTCAAGAATCTTCCGATATGGGCCGAATCACCCAAAGAGTTTGTAGTTTGAAGAAAAATCTACTGGAAATATTTCCTCAGCATCTTGGCGTTCCAGGGCTTCTTGAGCCGGGTACCATCCAATTGTTCCAAAAGATAGGTGTCCGGTCTCACTATCTCCACCAGATACTTCCTTAGATCAGGCTATATCAGGAGGCCCCTACCTTGAATTTTCATGGCGATATGAGCCATCGGCTTGTTCAGAGGTGTGTATCCTGCTCCCCCGGCCACATGGTTTACTTGTGCTGGAACCCTTCTTTCTTGTGGCGCATTGTTAGGAGGCATGAGTCTGAACTCCCTTTGTCTCAGAGGTGGTTTCCTCAACTCTCGGCCCTGCCCCCGCGGTAACTCTGACCTCACCATCTTTCCTTTTTGAACTCCTCCCCCCCCGGGCGACCTTTTCCTTTTCTTCCATCGACACAAATTTCCTGGCGAGCTCCAGGGCAGTGGCGTAATCTTGGACATCCTGAACCCTTAGGTGAGTCCATAACTGCCCCACCTTAAGGTCCCCCTTGAGGCTTTCCAATGCTTTCGATGACTCGTACGCCCCGACCTTGAGCATAAGTTGTGGTACCTTTCAATAAAGTTCTTTAGGGGCTCCTCGTCCCCCTGCTTCATCAGCCTCAACTCTCCTACTGTCTTTTTTGGAACACACGCTCCTTTGAAGTGCCGAACGAAGGACCATCTGAGCTGAGAGAAACTGCTGATACTCCCGGAGTTAAGCTTCTAAACCATAAGATTGTAGACCCACTCAGGGTTAAAGGGAACACCCTTCATATGGCCTCTCCCACCATTCCTTAGACCTCCATCAACAAAACGAAACTTTCAATATTGGACTTGGGGTCAGTATGGCCCCTGTATGAGCTTATAGCATGGTGAACCGCTTAAGAAACTCAGCTGACATGATTTCTTCTGTGAAGGGAGATGCCGCCTCCCCGTCCCGACTATCCCCCTTATCTGCCTTCAAGTTATCTTCCCACTTTCTCATTTCCTTGCTGAACCAAGCTTTCACATGGTTGTCAGTGGCCTCACAGTGTCTTCCGCGAACTTCCTCACGCCTGCCACTCCGAAGGCGACGTGTTTCGTGACTAGATGCCTCTCGATCCCCTCCACTGCCTCTTTCATCTTCCCCCTCTTAGAGCATGGGATATTACTGGAGGACTCTGGAGCCCGTCTCTCATCTTCTTCTTCCCGCATTCTTTCCTCCATTTTTCCCATCCACTCTGTTGTTGAGCTCTCCGATGATCTATGGTTCACATCTTCCGCCATCGTCCTATCACGCAAGTTGCTTTTTGGTCTTTCCCCACAGACGGCGTCAACTGTTGACGGATGATTTTTGTCCCAGGGGTAGTTTCGAGATAACCCTATCGAGACAACCCTCCATCAACCTTGAATTTGTTTGGTTATGGGGAGACCAAAGGCAAATACGGCAAGAAGCTAAACAAACACAAGAAAATCGACAGAGAGTTTTTAACGTGGTTCGGCCGAACTGATCCAGCCTACGTCCACGGGCACAAAGTATATGTGGTTATTTTATTACCAAAACGAGCCGGACCGACCTGTTTAAGGACAAATCTAATAGTAGCCGAGCTGTTGGTCGTTCTTTGTGTTTCTTATTGATAGTAATCAAATGAAAGATTTTCCAACCCCTACAAATGTGATCACCCTCCCCTTATATACTAATGGATATACAATATTGTTCCAATATCTTTAAGACGTCAGCACTGCAGGTCTGCGGGTTTTCGGTGATTTGACAAGTTCTCTTCCCCAATCTGCCATCGCCAAAAGCAAAGCCTACTCCTCGATTTCCCGTCACATCACGCCGTAAAAGTACACTGTCACATCTTTTCATTAATGATGACAGTCTGTTAGATTTCGAATGTGAAATTTGATTTTGGAGGGGAAAATCCAACCACTCTGAACCCACGTCGGTCTTCAAGAGGTCGGCCAAGTGATTTGCCGAACTTCAAAAGTTGTTTTCGTCTTGACCCGAAATTCTGAACTCATCAACTTGTTCCAAGAGGTAAGATACATCAAACCGAGCCGCCGGTCCTAAATGGTTGGCATCGGTTCTGATGTTGTCGGCTCATGAAATCCGCGCCAGATCCGAGGAAGGGGTGCTCAGATTCTCATACTGCCTGAGAACTAGCCCATACATCTGGTCGTCCGATTTTCCCAATAATGGAAGTTCCCTCTTTGCCCTTGCCGAACTGTTTGAATACCTTAGCTGCAGAAATCCCCATTAACATAAGGATTTAATTGAAGTGTTAAAAAATATGTAGAATTTAAAATTGAATGGATAATATAGCACGTATAATAAACAAGATACCACTAAATAATAATACAATTCAATTCTAATAATTTTTATTCATTATTCAATTGAGATGGAACAAAACATCATTAGATTTAAAGTTATCAATTCAATTTCATTTATATAAAAAAAAAATGTAAGTATTGTAAATTAAGTCAATTAAAATTAAGATATAAAATTTGAAGCATGTTTTCTCGTGTTTTTTCAAGCGTTGCACGTTAGTCAATCTCAATTCGTATCGTGCTTTTTTGTCTCAAGTATCTAAAATTTAGAACCGACTTACGAGCCTGAAGGATGGCCCAGTCCGTTGGCCATCTCTTTTGGGATTTGGAGAGTGGCATTTTGATCAAAGAGTTCTTTCCTTAATCAATAAAATGAGTTGGTTTATTTATGATATTAAAAAAATTTAATGTACCATTTATGATAATTTCCATATTATGAAATAATAACAAATTAACATTAATAAATTGTTGGAATTCCTTGTTACTTAGCAGTCAGTACCATGATTTTCTTTCCGCGGAACGAAAATAATATTAAACAAAATTTTTATAACATAAAAAATTAAAAATTGAGTACCACATTGGAGAAAACATATTGATCCCTCATTAAAAATTGTTTCGCTTAGAATCTAATTTTGCAATTGATAGCCAAAAAAGAGAGAAAAAGAAAGAATGAGAATATTTGAATAGAAGACAAAATATTATGAATGAGTCTACAGATAAGGCATACATGGGTTGATACAATGTGCTCATGGCTTGAAACAAAGTTACAGAAGAAGCTGCTCAAGCTCAAACTCTAGACCTAGTTGCCTTAATATTATATGACAAATTGAGAATTCAAAGAACAAATTGCTAAATACTAATTAGCGCGCTCGCTCCACTGAAACTCATTCAACTATTTACACTTCGAACTGCATTTCAAATGACTCGCTTCTCTAGCAGTAAATGCACTTGCATGAAGTAGGAACAAATTTGAAGCTTTTTCCTTGAAATCACCAGCACTTGAGTGAGAAAACAATATACGAAAAGTGCGATTTAGCATTCAGGGAGGAAAAAGTAGCAGCAAAACACTGATGCAGGAGCTATGGGCGTATCATGCAGGAACTAGATTCCGTTTTCCCCGCAGGCACATCACTGGATGGATGTAGACCACTTTCTTCACAATGTGCTGCTTTGGAACCAGCTTCTGAAGAGGGAATTGAATTTTGTCTAGTTTCACCGTTCAGAGCCATCTAAGCTAGTCAGAGGGTTGGCTGGAAATCCAGCCTCAGCAGTCCTCTCTAAAGTAATTTCCCAGGGAAAAGGAGCATCTTCAGGACGTTTGTCATCTGAATCATCCACTGAAAGTCCATTCTCAACTTCATGAGGAGCAGCGACATCAACATCTATTGAAAGGGCACCAACTGTATCGTCAGCCTCTTTGCCAAGCTGAATGTCATCTTCAACATAAGAATCCAAGATTTGTTTATTTTGCATCTCGATTGCATCATTTCCCATGCCTGGATTAGAAGCGCAATTAATCAAAGAAGCAGATCCGGAGGACTTGTCCCCTGATTGAGAATCAGGGGTTTCCTCAACTGAAACCACAATTTTCACTTCATAAGCAGCAGTAAGAACCACATCACCGGCAATATCTGTATCACACTCTGAAGTAAACCTAGTGTCACCGTTCACAGGTGAATCTGATCCCGGTTTACAACCTTTCTCCAGGGCATCTGGACTCCAGTCACCAGCAAAATGGCATTTCTGGTCCAGATCAGATTCGGCCAACTTGTTCCCTGATTGAGAATCAAGACCTGTAGTTTCCTCAGCAGAGATGGGATTTTTGACTTCATGAGAAGCGGCAACTTTGACGTCTATTGCATGACCAACAACCATATAACCCTCTTTACTAGATTGTGTTCCATCCGCCACAGCAGAATCTATCTCTGGTTGAACCTCTGTCTCTCTTATTTGACTTGTGTCAGAGTTGGAAAGACACTTGCCATCAGAAGCAGATTCAACCAACTTGTCTGCAGATTTGGAATCAGAACATGTCCCCTCAACTGAGACATGAGCTGGGGAAAAGCCACTCAGTGTAGAGGTGCTATTCGAGGAAACACCTGTACATTTGGAATCAAAATCTGAAGCTGGAACTACACCATTTATGCCATTAGGATGAAGCAAATCACTACCAGCAGACTTGTGTGAATCATGCTCAGTTGAGGAATCTATATCGGCTCTATTTTCAATCTCGGGTGTAATTTCATGCTTGACTTTTAGTTCCTTTTGTTTTGAATCTGCGGTTGGGGAAAAAGCTGAGACAAATGACAGGATAAAAACATATGGTTGAACGAAAAAGCGATTATGTTGCATCAAATAAAACCTGGGTTAGCTGTAATGTTCTCCTTGATTTCTTGCTCTAACAGCAGTTTCTGTAACATGTCTATACCAGGGAATACCAACATATTCAAGGACCTCATTTCTCGTTTAAACGATTCCTTGAGAGGAGTGAAACCAAAAACCGTAGTCCATGTATGCATAAGTTCAGGAATAGCAGGGATAATCAGTTTCTCAACCTTGAGAGAGCAGAGAGCCTTCAGATAAAATAAGAATAAGATAACATCAGTGCAATCTAAGTAACTAAGGAGATAAAATCATAAAAGCCAAAAGCATACAGACAGATACAAAATCAGATAATTGACAATTCAATTCACACATGCAAAAACCCGGACATAGTTTTGATGCTTACAGAATCAAGGGCATAGAAAAGTCGACGGCACATTCCCTGACGCCTATATACATGGCGGGTTCCAATGAATGGCATCTCTGCTAACTGATTCCCGTGGAACCTAACCACACAATGGCAATAAAATAATAAGATTACAGCATAATTACCCCAACACCCAACATAGATCTTGTTAGAATCCTTAAGATATTGTTAGGATCATAATCATAATCATACAAAGATATGATTATGATTCTACATATCTCTCGGTTATTATTACATAATCATTGAGATATGATTATGTAATCCTAAAGATTATTAGTATATTTAGCTTGTATATTTAACTTCATGTACTACCTATATAAAGGCATATCTCTTGTAATTCTAAGCAGTGTTCTAAAATGCGCTAGGCGCTAGTCGGGTGGCGACCTAGCACCTAGCACCTAGCGCCTAGTTGGGGCCTAGGCTGGGGGCCTAGACGATTAATCGGAAATTGAGAATTTCTATAATTAGGTTTAAGATTTGGTATGATTTGAAGAAATTAATCTTAGATAAATGTTATTTGAGTAATGACTAATATTTATAAATGGTCAATTTGATGAGAAACTAACAAAAATAGAAAAAAGATTAGATTTTTGAAATTAGGGTTTATGCTCTAAATTGAGATTTTTTTCCAAATTGATGAGTTAAGAGTTAATTTTGTAAAATTAAGATTAAGGTTAGGATTGAGGTGTGAAATTCGACCGGAAAAATCAATTAATTTCGAATTCTGCGTCGGTCAACGGCGGTTGACTGATGAATTTGTGATTTGGGGCCAGGCACGGCGGCCATAGGCCGCCGAACCTATACGCGCCGCCTATGCGCGCCTAGGCGGGGGTTTTTAGAACACTGATTCTAAGCATACATAAATATAAAATTGTCTTATTTCTTTACATGCTATTTGCACCAATCTATCTCTGGGTTATGTGATTTTGTATCTGGTTTATCTCATTTAGTTATTGTTCAAGCCGGCGTGTGGGGAACACGTGTCACTATATGCGTGTGAGCCTCACGCACCGCATCTTTTTCAGTAGTCTTAACCAATGTTTAATATTACGGATAACGCCTCGAGGCGGTCGGCCTTTGAGGCGCGAGGAGGACCGCCTTGAGGCACCAACGCCAAAAAAAAAAAATTAATAATTTTTGTAATTTGATGAAGTGATGATTCTTGATAAATAATAAATTATCATAAATATTTAGTAATTTTTGTAACTTATTTTTTATTTAAATATTTATAAGAAATAATTTTACTGTTAATAATAAATTAATTTGATACCATCCACAATTTTTTTTTTTTTAATATCACAACTAATTTTGAGTTGATATTAAGAATTTATAAACTATAAAAAGAAATAGTGGGGAACTATAAAACATTCATTTAGAATAGCTGTAAACGTTTTATTTTTTGAAGATCACAGCTGTACACCATTCATTTAGAAGAGATAGTGATGTGCATCGGATCCAATTCGACCCAGAACCGATTGGAACCGACCCGTTTTTTAGGGTAAAGAACCGTAACCGATTCGTTAAGGGTCGGTTCCAGTTCTAAAAATTTGGAACCGATTTTAAGCAGTTCAGTTCTGGTTCTGCAAAGGTAAGAACCAAAACCGGACCATTGAACCGGAACCGAACTCTATTTAATTCCTTAGATGCAGAAAGTGTATGCCAGAAACAGCCTCCTCAGCCTTCTTTACAATTATGTCTCTCTTAGCCATCAAAGAAGCATAATTCTTGCGCAATGATTCCACCTCTTCTTTAACAGTTTTCAACTCAGAAACTCTAGCTATATGCCTGGCTTTGGCAACCTCAAGTTGTACCCTGGCTGCAATACTAGTATCTAGGGGTGGGCACCGGATCGGATCGGGTCAGATCCGATCCGATTCGATCCGATAATATCGGATCGAATCGGATCGGATTTGGTTATCGAACCCAATCGAATCATGTTTGGTTCGTTTGTCGAATTTCGGATCGGATCGGATAAATTTGATAACTATCGGATCGAATCGGATTTATCCGATTTGATAACAAATCCGAATCCGATAAGGAATCCGATTTGATAACGGATTCGAAATCCGATAGAGAATCCGATTTGATAATAAATCCGATAGTAGATTCGATTTGATAACAAATCCGATTTGATAACGGATCCGATTCGAAAAATTTATCTTAAAATTTTTAAATTCGTAACAATTTTATCGAATCGGATCGGATAACTTAAAATTCAAATCAATTTTATCAAATCGGATTCGTTATCGAATCGGATCCGTTATCAAATCGAATCCATTATCGGATTCATTATCAAATCGGATTCTCTATCGGATTCGAATCCGTTATCAAATCGGATTTATCCGATTCGTTAAGTATTCGAATCGGATCAAACAAATCCGATCCGATCCGATAGTTATCGGATCGGATCGGATCGAGTTTGATAAGGTTATCAAACCTTATCGGATCAAACAAACTAATACTAATCGGATCGGATCGGATTCGGATTCGATCCGATCCGATCCGAATCCGATAATGCCCACCCCTACTAGTATCATCAGCAATGCCTTGTTCCATCTCCTCCACCCTTAGCATGGCTTAGTTCAGAGTCTTGTTTTCCCTGATGTTCTTCAGTATGTGCCCTCTTCAGTTAAGTTTTAGTTCCTCTATTAAATATGCATTTGATCTTTAGGGTACCCTATTTAAGCCCGGAACTGGACCGAAACCGATTAAGAATCGAATAATAGGGTACCCTATTTAATTGAGTAGGTTCCGATTCTAAAATATCGATAACCGATTTTTCCGAGTTGGTTCTAGTTCCACTTGGAATCGGAACCGAACCCGGTTTTGCACACCCCTAAAAAGAGTTTACACGTTTGTTCATTTAGAAGAGTTGTACACGTTTGAGCAACTGTACAATTTATTAACGAGCAACTGTACACCATTCATTTAGAAGATATTCACAAGCAGTCGTACACCATTCTTTTTCTTCTTCATTTCTTCACCTTCTTCTTCATTTCTAGTGATGAAGACGGCTTCTGGTGATGACGATGGTGTGATTCCAATGACAACCACCTGAATTTTTTTTTAATTTTCTTTTTTGCGTCACCTCTTCGTCGGCGTGAGGCGGCCTCCTCACGCTGCCTCATGTCGCATCAGCGCATGGCGACGTGAACCGCCAGAGGCGAACGCCTCGACACGTCAACATCGCAAGGCAGTGTCGAAATGCTCATAACTTGTCGGCCACTCGTTCCTTGTTTGCATCAAGTTCCATATCTGACTCTTTTCGGGGTTTTCTGTCAATGAGTGATTTGACAAGTTTTCTTTAGATATTTTGAGTTGCTTTGGAATAGTTTAAAATTTTCCCACTGTACATTTTCCAACGATGTTAAACCATGCAAACCTCTGCATCTGTTCCCGTTGTGCATTCTCCAACGGCGTTAAAACATTCAAGTCACTGCATATGTTTCTGCTGTGCATTCTCCAACGCTGTTAAAACACCCTAGTCTCTGTGGTTCTTCTACTGGTTTCATTCGTAACAAGCTTAGTGCATATGATACGTATGCTTCAGCTATTGTTAGAATCATAATCATAATCATCCAAAGATATGATTATGATTGAGATATAATTATATAATCCTAATGATTAATACTATATTTAGTTTCTATATTTAACTTGATGTAACGCCTCTATAAATGCATATCTCTTGTAATTCTAAGCATTCAGAAGTATAGAATTGTCTTATTTCTTTACAGATCTAAAGACCACATTAAATTAGAAGTCCAACTCCAAAAAGAAGCCTAACTAGGTAAGAATCAATGTAACAGTCCAATTTTATGAACATGTTAGTCCCTATGCACAACCTTGCAACTGTTCTTTCATTGTAAAATTTGGATCATCAGTATATGCGAATTGTAAATTTCAGTTCTTGGAGAAAATTCACTGGAATGTAATTCTAATGGAACCTACAATTCCTAAAATAATGCGAGATGTCACTCTCACCTAACAGTGAACAAAATTGCTAATCATTTATAATATTACATTATTTAAACAATTGCTGTCCCTACCATACTAGTTCTATATCATATTATCATCTATAAAACTATCTATAATAAGATAGATCTTGACTTAAAAATCACTGGTCACCTACATAAGGGTATCTTTTACCTTAGAGAAAGTAAAATAGAAATGCTTTTTTCAATTCTGAACTTTGTAAAATGCAAGGTGAACACAAAAATCTAACCTTTTATGTTTTAGGTTTATTTTGTTAAGAGATAGGCTGTTATGCATGCGAGTTGCAATCTTAATAAAAATAAACCCACCCTAAAGAAAATACTTATTATTAACTTATTTGCTAGATAGAAGGGGGGGGTGGGGGGTGGGGGGGTATCAGCAGCACACATATCCACATAAGTGATAAGTCTTTCCATAGCTGGAGAAGCACGGTTCTAGGCATATTCCATGTAACTTTCCCAAGGCTACATTTTCAGTGCACCAGAATTTTTTTTTTTTTTTTTCACATTTAAATAACCGTGTCAGTTCCCTCAGGAGCAAAAACAGTCCTACATCATCCCATTCCAGCAAATAACTTTCTCTTTTATATTTTTCTCAAATACCAAGCTCACAGACCATAAAATACAACATCAATCCATGCTGCTTCGTCGCCTCTTCAAAGATTTGTTCTGGACAAAATTCTATATTTTGTCTATTGTTTTCTAATAGAGCACATATCTTTATGGCATTTTCTATGTGATTATTTAGACAAATACCCAAACAAAAACGATAGAAGTGATAAGCCACAAGTCAATTAATGTATTAATGATCACAAACACAAGAGGCAAAGGTACCTGATAGATGCTGCTGAAATTATTTCATCTCCCCTCTCTAGAATAGCAGTGTAGAAGCCACTATAATTTAGCCGATTGAAGTTTGATCTTGAAAAAATATAAGGAAATCAGGCAGCTTTTTCATAAAGACAGAATTTAAATCACGATAGAATAAACAGAAAAAACTACAATCAGAAAAACACACACGGACAGAGAGAAGACATAATATGTTCACACGCTCAAGGAAATGAAAGTGCATACTTAAAAGATTTCACAGCAATTTCAATCTTGAAGAATTAATTATACTTCATCAATTTTTGAACAGCTCTTTAAGTTCAAATTCATAAAACATACAAAGAGTGGATTTACGAAGCTTGCCCATCAATTTTTTAACAGCAGGTTTTTAAGTTCAAATTCATATAACATACAGTACAGAGAGTGGATTTAAGAAGGTTGCTGTTAGGACCCAAATATTAGAAGGGTAAAAATAAGAGGGCACCTTAGTCTTTTCATTTCATTTAGGGTTTAGATATAAATTAGGATGCTTTGTTTTGTTTGGGGTATGCTATCATTTTGTGAATTTGGGAATTGGGATTTGGGATGGGAAGGGGAAACCCTAAGGAGGTTGCCAACACCTCTAAGTTGTGCACGGGCTGGTGAACCTATTCACCTTCAACTATCTTGTGATTTCAGTTAATTTTTCATGAATAAAAGTATATTTTAGTTATGTTCTTGGTGTTATTTGTTGTGCCATTGTTGAGGGATTTGGAGGTTTCTATCAGTTGCCCATTTTTAAATTTAATCTATATGCTTTGGTCACAAATGTAAAATAAAACAGAGTGCCATGCTAACAAGTCACTTCACCAGAACATCATTTCGACATCAAATCATAAAAATGATAGCCTACTAAGAATTACCCAGTCCAATACTCCAATCTACTTATATATTAACTAAAGTACAATTACGATCATATAAATGGAATCACAACACATTGATAACTGATAAGAGGTGGCGAGTTCAAATGAGAATATAGCACTATTTTACATCCACGCTACAAATGAATGTTATGAACCATGCTGTTAATGTATTGCTAATATGGTATCAACTCAAGTGAGAACTCATGGAAAACCATGTACACAATATTTCCATGCTTACCCAGAATTATAAACAACATTATGAATTAAATTGATACCACTCCTCCGGTCAAAAATTGGCAAAAAGCATTCATCCATAACAGTGAGTGCAACAGCTAGCTTAGAATTGCATTCCACCCTTTGAGGAAGACCTCGGAGACAGGTGTCTGAATCGTCATCTAATCTATGGATCAGTGACCATGAAAATCCTGCTTCCAATTCATGTTTGACCCCCAGATATTTCTGCAAATGCTCAGACAACTGTACAGGCAGAAAAAGGCATTCAAAGCTTTCCCCATTTTTAACGAGGCAAGTTACAAGAAAAGAACAGTGCCTATTTATTTCACTCCAAAAGAGAGCAAGTGCACACACCATATGTAATAATATCCGGACAATAAAAACATAAGTATCAAGGTGACATAGAAAAGGCAAGGAAAAAATCCAGATACAAATTCATGTATCCAAAGTCATGAGTACAACCCTCATAGTAACTTAAATACAATTCCAAAATACAAGCAACCATAGCTCCCAATTTTGACATTTTTTTTTTTGGGATAGGAAACGAAGCATGACTTGGCTCAAAACTTGGTGAACAGTTCTAAAACCTTAAAAGAGTACTAAAGGAATTTACAAATAAGTATGACTTAGCTCAAAACTTATAAACAACAAGAGATCCTTGGGCCAAAATACAACAAAATGCTTCCCCTTCAAATCAATACTCACAAATAAAGACATAAATTTGCAGTATTACACTTCAATACCAGGAATCATAGAAAGTTGACTAAAAATGGATAAAATTACATGATTGTAACCCAGCTTTACTCTTAACAGAGGGGGAAAAATTCAAATCTCGTGCTTAAGTCCAATTTACAAATTGACAAAACTCCCATCACTTGAACGCAGCTTAATGTTAGTCATATAAACTGCAATTTTCTAACAAGTCTACTATCTGGCAATAGTTCTTTCCCTCGCCTAGTGGGAAAAGGCTTTGTTTGGTAATGGTTTTGTTAAGTCTAGTATCTGGCAAATAAGAATCACTAAAAGAATAACCAAAATGTTTAAGAAAAACAACTTGCTAGTTGCTACATACTAGCACACTAGGAAAAAGTGTTATCAGTTATCACCTAGACAGGAGGCTGCAAAAGCAAACAAGAACGAAATCCTCACCTTCAACTTATGTTATTTTACAAAGAACAGAAAAGGAGGGGGAAAAAGAATAAAGAAAAGGAGAAGACTATGTCAGGTTTAGCCTCGATAGGAAACAATGTTTTATGCTACAAAAAGCCAAAGTAGAAACAATTCCCATACAATAAACAACCAGGTGTAAACCATAAGGGAATAGAATGCTATGCAGATCCAAAAAGAAGACAAGGAAATTTAAGCACTAAATTCAGAAAAGCAAGAAATAGAAGATACCTCTCGGCATTTCTGCCCACAATAAGAAGTGACTGAGCCAGTTGAACTGTCAGCAAGAGTATCTGTCTCATGCATGCACAATTTGTGATCTATAGAAGTGGAAATGTATACTACAATTAAAAACCTTGAAATATTATGAAAGACAAGTAGAAGAAATTCAATAAGTAAACAAGAAGGGAGAGAGTACATTTTTTCTCACACATGCTGCAAGTAAACAGCACAGAAGTGGTTGTATCATCTCCTTGCATATCATCCTCACCAGCAAGCCCACAAAATTTACATGTACAATTTGGACAGTGCCAGTCACCAGGTGGAAGCATCTGCAATGTAATGAGAGATTTGACTAAGTAAACCTATGCCACAGGCCCACAACCACACACTGGCACAAATAATAAGGTCACTTTCATGAGCAAGATGCATCAAATTCTTTTCCCACATGCAGTGGGGGAAACCTTATCCAACAAACACTAATGCCTAGCTCAGATCACTAATCAGGTGTATAGTTTGTCAATGATAAAAACCATATTGCAACTGGTCAACCATTTGGGCAAACTAGTTTGAGCCACTCAGAGCATTGAGAACCCAAAAGAACATGGAAACACTGAGAAAAAGGTTCCTGCATGAGAATAAGCACTCAGGCATGATAGCATGGTCAAAGGTGTGTCTTAAGGAAGCCTGAATTGCCCTATTTCCTTCACACACAAAAAAATTATATATATATATATATAATAAAAATAAAAATAAACAACCTTGCATCTTTTATTTTTGGGAGTCTCCAACTATCACCTTGACTGAATTTAAGGTTCTCTCTTATATTACATACATAGTGATAAATAAAGAATAACCAACCAACCTCATCAGAACCATGCAAATTATCCATCACCTTTTCTCAATGTTCTAAAACGCGCTAGGGGCTAGTTGGACGACAGCCCGACGCCTAGGTGGGACCTAGGTAATTCCTCAGACGGCTGAGAATTCGAAATTAAGTTTTAGGTCAACTTGTGGATTTTCGAATTTGGTGGAATTTAGACATTAAGTATAGGGAAATGTTATTTGAGTGATGGGGAAGGTTTCTAGATGGTCAATTTGATGAGAAACCAAGAAGAATCGAAAAAATTAGGGTTTATGGCTTGAAAAATTGGAGCTTTTTGAAATTTAGGAGACAGAGGGTTGAGTTTGTAGAATTAGGAAGAAATTAAGCTTTAAAATGTTAAGAGATGTCAGAAAAAGGCATCATTAGGGTTAGGGTTTCAAATTGCCGGGGGCAAGGCAGTTCTAGGGCCGAAAGGGGCACAAATGCGCCGAAAATCACTGACCACTGAGCGCCTAACCCACTGATTTACGGCAGCCCAAGGCTGCCAAGTGAAAAGCGCCACGTTTTTTGAACACTTCCTTTTCTGGTTTCTTCTATCCGCTCAAACACAATTCCCATAACTGTATCCCGAAATGGAAAAGGAAACAAGTTCATTAGATGGATCCCACACCACAACATTCAACTAATATTGTTACCTCTGCATAAGTTCCCCCCAATTATCAAAACACACAGAAGTATCTTCAAATTTTAAAGCATTTCCTTCCTTCATTAACCTTAATTAAAATTGAGAAATAACATATTCACCCACAACAAAATAACGAGGAAAAACTAGATTACAGAGAAGAAAAAAGTTCCTAATATAAGTATATGCTAAAATTAATGTAGGCATACCTGTATGTTTAGGCAGCTCAGATGAAATGTCGATGGGCAACCATCGCAACAGATCAAATCTCCACCATCTCCACATATTCCACAAGTATCATCATTTGGATCATCCCCATCAATGTCTACCAAGTCGAAAGCAATGCTCTCAGACTCTTCAAGTCTATTCCATGTATCTAGTTGGCATTGCAGAAGGGAAACCCCTGACTCCAGATAGATGTTTTGGAATGGTTGACGCAATTTGCTTCCAGCATGAATCTCAAACTTTGAAACAGTGAGAATTTTACTGCAACAACCACAATGAATGCCATCTCTTGTAATCCAACCCTCCAATATAACTTTTGTCCGTCGACGATTCATATACTGCACCTTTTGGCTAAACAGCACAGTGCCAGAATCAATTAACCAGGAAAGCAATGTCCGCTTTCCAGCATATGGAACAAAGCCGTCAGTCTCTGAATTTGGTCCCTCATTAGAACCTCGAACTAGCAAAGTACATCTACCAAGTTTTCTACTTTTCCTTCCATGCAACAGATGAGAACTGGATGTCGAAGATGGTTTTTCATCAGTTTCAAGTACATGAGTAGAACTATGACCTTTTGAATTCTGGTTGACACCACCATTCTCATTCATTTTTCTCTTGGATAAATTTCCACCCTGCTTTAAGAATGAACTTAGTTTCGCTTCATGGTTATCTTTGACAATACTGTCTTCATCACGTCTAGCACTCGAAGTTCTTCTTGCAACGGTTTCTCTAGTGCTCAAACTCTGACTGCCATCTCTTTGCTTCTTTTTCATTTCTTTTTCAATCTTCTTTCGTGTTCTTCTAGTTAATTGGCCAAGTATTTCATCTGATAAAGGTGTGAATGGATCAACACTTGGTTTGGCCTCATCCTCTTCATCATTTAATTGCTTCAACAGTGCATCATACGCTTTGATGATGGACCAGTAAGCTGTTCCAGCAGGGTTAATGTACACTGCATCGAGGTAGTCTCTGTTCCTTCTAGGTCTGTAATCTATTGTCCAGCCTGCCTCCACAAGCATCGCCCGTATGTGTTCACGTAGTTTTTGCTTTTCTGTGCCACTACCGCGCGCTAACCTGCCCTTCTTTCTTTGATCCTGGTTAACTTGGGCTTTCCCCCAGGAGTTTTTTCACATTCAGAACTAACCTGCTCTTTTACAGATTTACAAGCTTCAATTCTCCTTGGTCTCAGATTCAGCGCAGTATCACTATCATCAGAATCAGAGTCATCCTCCTCCTTTCTCTTCTGAGTAAGAGATTTTCGTGAAGTAAGCTGATTTTTCTCTGTCCTAGGAAATGAGCCATGTTTATCAAGAACTTCTGTTTCTAAGTAAGATGAAGAATGGATCAGAACATTTCTCTTAAATTTATCTTCAATTCTAGAACTACTTCGATTTTCCTCAAGATCCACGAGATCAACATTTTTCACAGGTTTCCCGACCTTTTTCTTTTTGTTCACCATCACCTTTAGAACTCCATTTTTCCCCTGAAGCCTAATGGGTTCATCTGAATCCCCCGCGTAATTACTTCTCAACAAGGATATAGGTACCTGATTTGCATCCCTATTGATCCCAAACCTATTCATGCCACCTTGATTAAAGCTCCTAGTCCTCTCAAAATACAAATTCTTTCTCTTATCAACAACTTGTCTACTCGAACCGGTCCCAAATTCCCTCTCAATTCCACCTCTTCCTGAAGCCATTGAACCCCCCAAGAACCTTCTTCCCCCCATATCCATTCTTGTATCCCCCAAATGTTTCTGCCTCACCATGATTTCCTCATCGGACCCATCATACTCATCAAACTCGAACACATCTAACTTATTCCTCTTACTATCACTCTGCCCCTCAGTTCCCATAAATAAACCATCCTCATTATGTCTAACATGCTCCACCCTATCCCTATCCCTCTTCCTACCAAAGTCACTGTCTTCCACAACACCCTTCTCTAAACCACTCAAACCATTACAAACCCTTATCGTCTCAGGGCCAGCCCTTCTACGAGGAGGCATTAACAGCTCATCACTCGAAACAGAATCGCTCATAACCATCCTAGGCCTCTTTTTTCCTTTTTTGGATCTAAAAACTTTTCGAGTCCTTGAAGAATCAGCCACACTAGCATCATCACTCTTCTTTCTCACAATTAAACAACCTGAAGAGCTCTTATTCTTCACAACCACCCCTGATTGATCACCAGATCTCCTACTCTCCGCCATACACACCAATTAATCAATACAAAACCCTAAATTTTGAAACTTTTGTCAGTAACCATCTTGAATTCACCAGAAAAACAAAACCAGACCTACAGTTCAACAATTTCCTTCGTAATTCAAAATCACCTCCAAAATTACTCACCAAAATCAGAACAAACGGACTAATTTACAAACCCTCAATCTCTCTCAATCAAGTCTCGCGACGAAAAACCACCAGATCTGAGGCAAAACTAAAACAAAAATAAATAAATAAATAAAACGCCTTATGATTTACCATTAAACAAAACGTCACTGTAACGGTAAATCGACAAAGAACAATACCTCACCAGAAAGACTAACGATTCAGTTGAGCGCAATTTAACAGCAAGAGCCACCAGCTGCTGACGTAATAATTTCCCGGCGAAGAAAACAATGAGAGAGAGTTTTGGGTTTGGTTTTTCCCATTGGCCCCTCTATTTATAAACTAAAACCATCATGATCTTTCACTATTACGTATTGATTTTTTGTTTTCTTTTAATTTTTTTTTCATTTATTTTCAATTCATCTTATATACACGTATTTTTCACTTTTCAGAAATTACCTTCCACTATGGGTGATCGCGGTGGCGGTTCGGGTCGGTTTGTTTTATTTTTTGTTCTGTTCAAACCGCGCGGGTTTAGCGGTTTAGGAAATTAGAAACTAAAACGCGCAAATTCCATCATCAAACCGCGGCGGTTCGGTTCGGCGGTTTAACGGTTTGAGAGGTGCGGGTTGGCGGTTTGTAACTTGTGAAAATTATTAGCTATTGCTTAAAATGTTTGTGAAAATAATTAGCTATTTAAGCATTTTAGTTGGCTCTATAATTTCAGTATTGCACTCACTGCCAACTAAACAAAAACAAAATGGGAATACAATAAAAGTGACAAAACCAGTAAATTGTCTGACTGTCTCTAAATCAGTAAATCCAGAAGCTTGCAAAATCATACTGAATACAAATCATACTGGTATATTTCTTGACAGTAGTACAACCAAATATCAAAAGCCTTGCAAAATAAGATCATTTAAAATTTAAAGCTGAATACAAAATATGATCAATCAATAGCTTCCCACTGAATGATTAAAATAGCAAATTTCAAGGGACAAAACAGCAGCCACGCCATTGTTCATCAAAAGGTTTAATTCCAAATGTCAATAACCTATAACATCAAACAATATTATGAGTCAATTATCTGTAATAGCAATGAAAATAGTATTGTTCATAAATATAAATACATTCAATATCTAAAGAGAAACAACATCAAATAATAACGCATACAACCTTAAATGAAATCATCACCAGAATCGACATTCTCGTTCACATCGTCATAAAGCAAGTTAGGCTCAATCGTATACGTGGAACTTGATCCCGTCAATTCTACAAAAGTAACATTACAAAGAAAAAAATTACAATTTATTAGAAATCACATTGGCTTATGTCAAGTAAATATTAATTTCAATATTTTTGAACTAAACATTACCTGCTGCGAATTCCTCAAACTTTTGCACATCATCCATCGCAGCTCGAATATCAATTTCATTCGGCTTAGATTGCAACCAATTTTGAGAACAAATTAATGCTTCAACTGTATTAGGAGATAATGAACTTCTAAATGGATCAATTATCCTTCCACCTGTGCTAAAAGCTGACTCAGAAGCCACTGTAGAGACTTGAATAGCCAATACACTCCTTGCTACCTTAGAGAGGATTGGGAATTTGGAAGAATTCACTTTCCACCAGTTCAGTAAATCAAAAGTTTCAGAATCTTCCTCACACCCATCCGACAGATATCTAGTCAAGTCACATTGAGTCTCCACACTTTGTTCATCCAATAAATACTTTTGGAATTGAAAATTGAGTAACTTTCGAGCTTCTCCACCAAAATCATTCTTATCAACCAAAATAGTTTCTTTGTTAACTGGCACACTCACCCTACTACTAGATGATCCCATGGATGAATCATCCTTAAAATACTTATACAAGTCATTTAAAGCATCTCGCACTCGATTCTCAACATCAATAGCCTTAGAAACATCATAAATTTGAGAAAGAAAAAACTTTACATATTTCATCTTACACCTTGGTTCAAGAACAACACCAACAAATAACACCCAATTCACTTTTGTATGATTCTCCCAATACTTGCAAATTTTCTTTTCATATTAATTGCCATACATTCAAGCAATCTATCACCACTTTTAGCATATTCAAGCAATATGGTTTGAATTCTAACAAATTTACTGAAAAAATTATTTATTGTCACATGTAATGAATCCGAAAATGCAAATGTAACATCATAAAACACTTCCAATAACTTCATTAAGCATTTACATCGACTTCAATCATCCAACCTAGGAGGTCCTTTAATTTTAAACCTATCAAAATACAATATAAACCTATGATCATCTTCTTCCAACCTAAAAAAAGCTTTTTCAAAAATCTCAGCTGCCTCTAACATCAAACAAGTAGAATTCCACCTAGTCTCCACATCAAGACATAAAAGGCTTTTAGACTAAATCTTCTCCCTATAAATACTACTTTTAAAACTCAATTTCCTAGCAGGGGATGACATCACATATCTTACTGCATTTCTTATTTTCTCAATCGATTCATTATTCTCTCGTAAGCCATCTTTTACAATAAGGTTAACAATATGTGCACAATACCTCATGTGAAGAAATTTATGACCTAAAACAGTGGTAGACCAATCTTTAGTTTTCCTTGTAATATAACTTATTGCACCATCGTTAGAACTAGCGTTATCCACAGTGATGGTCATAATTTTATCAATTCCCCAATCTAACATGCAAGCCTCGATGAATTTACCAATTGTCTCCCCCATGTGATTAGGCACTTGACAAAAATTTAGAATTCTCTTTTGAAACTGCCAATCATCATCTATCCAATGGGCTGTCAGACACATATAATTCAAGTTTTGGATTGAAGTCCAAGTATTTGTGGTTAGACACACATATTGAGACTTAATTACATTTTTCAATTTTTTCTTCTCATTTTGATACATTTTCAAACAATCTCTTGCTACAGTCATGCGAGAAGGAACAATCATTCGGGGATTTAAATATTGAGAATAATTCATAAACCCCTCCCCTTCCACCGTTTTAAATGCTAACTCGTCAACTATTATCATCCTAGCAAGCATAACTCTAGCTTATTCAACAGTAAAATGGACTGATTTTAAGCTACCCGACCCTGTGCCATCATTCAGTTTCTCAATTTTCAATGTTTTTTGTTTTGGATCAATAATTCTATAAGGGCACTTCTTACATCTCACTTTTATATGGGTACGCAAAGTTGAAGTATCATGGCAATGAGAGTCTGCCATATACTCAAACCCACAATAATTACATTTGGCTTTTTGTTCACCATCAATAATTATCTTTTCAAAATGGTCCAAACAGAAAAATCAGAAGATTTAGAATCTTGCGACTTAGGCTTTGCTTTCCTATAATATTTCCTCTTTTTAGGAATAGAGGACTTACTTTTAGTAGGAACAGCAGAAGTATCCGTAATATTTGTGGCTTCATCATTCTCTTCCTCGCTTAAACAAATTTCAATTTCCTTACTCTTTGGGTCTTCTGATGCTTCCATTCACCCTAGTAATATAGCACAAAAATATAATTAATATACATCATTGGAAGGCTTCCACACAGATTTCCCTCCAAATCTCGTTTTACAGTGAATACCCGTAGAGATCTTGCCACTTAATGTGGGACCTGTAATATTGCCGACGTGGCAGGATCAGGGATAATTGTTAATTTTTGTTTTTAACGGTTTGACTGTTTTAGCGTGCTGGGGGTTAAAGTGTGGATTTAAGAGAAAAGTGAAATGCAATTGCGGAAGGGAGCGCGTGAGAGGATTTTAGGCGAATACAAGGGGCTTGTTCCCTTGTGATTCCAGAACTCGGATTTTTAAACAGAGATGAGTTGACGGGATGCCTGTGTTCTGTTTCCTCTTGTAATTTTCTCTGTAACGTAACGTTCATGTTTGACATTTTACAGCAGCATTGGCATTTCTAGAGGCATCAAAGGCCATGAGGACCCGGCCCATAATCGTTTCGCCCCATTCGTGCTCGAGGCATCGAAAGGTCATGTAGACCCGGCCCATTTGTGTACAATCTGTCAGATCAACTATGACAATGGACACAGATTATTCAGCTGCTAGTGTACTTCACAGGGGTGTTCATAGGGTCGGGTCAATCCGCGACCCGACCCGACCCGCACAGGTCTATAAAAGATTTGCAAAATTTCAACCCGATCCGAAATTTTCGGGTTGGGCAACGGGCTTGATACTAAAATCTGAACCTATAATATTTTTATTATTTTCCAAAATTTTTATTACTTTTTCTAAAATTTTATTATTATTTTTTAAAGTTTTTACTATTATTTCATTTGTTTATTACTTTCTTTGTATTAAAACTTTATATATATGATAATTTTTGAGACATAAAATAAATAATATTTATATTCCAAAATAATTAATTCATTAAAAAAAAATTTATTTTTTTAATGACCCGACCCGAACCCAATCGGGTTCCACATTCGTGTGACCCGACCCGCAACCCGACTTTTCAGTGACACGACCCGATCAGGTATCACAAAAATTCAAAAAACCCGACCCAAACCGACCCGACCCGTAAACACTCCTAATACTTCAACAAATACATCTACCACATTGCAATAAGTCCTTTTGTTCTAGAGAGAGAAGTCAGTCAGTCATATCATTTCTGTTAGAAAAACGTATATAACGTTTTTCAATTGATTGAAATTTGAATAAAATTTTATAATATATCTGACAATTCAATGGTAGAATTTGTAACATATGGAACCCTTTTAAGATTTTATGGTGATATTTAGTGTCTTGCCTCCCCTTGAACACTATAAAATTAAGGTTTTTCCTCATTTTTTCACACAAACATTTTAAGTTCTCTCTCAAATTATCTTTAGTCTCCAAAATTTTCTCAAAAGTTCTCGAGTGTTTTTAGTGTTGGAGTTTAGACAAATATTCATTTTGTTAGAATAAAAGAATGACATCTCTTTTGATATTCCCATCATCGTATCATGGAAACAGTCGATGTTCAAATTTTTGAGCATAAAAAAGAATGAGGTGAATCTATTTTAAAAAAATTATGTGCAACACAGGCCTTGATGTTCTAATTATTATTTGAAGATAAAGATTATATCAGAATTTTACCCACCATTTTGGAGGACTTTTCACTCCCGATTACGAATTCAATGATATTTAAATAAGTTGTTATTTTAAATTATGTTGTTCATTTAAATATTTATATATAATTAGTGGTAACTAGCATAAGTATTTTTTTACAATTTTAAATAGTTTTTTAATTATTATTTATGTTAGTTTTATGTTTCTATTGGAAAAAAAAAAGTGTTGATTTTATTATTCTCACAGGTTGCCGTCCATGTGCACTAACACTATAAAATTGTTTGCGTAAATAAAACAATAGATTTTGTTATCCCCAAATGAAAGTGTGCTGGTGAAATTTGAATAGTATGATTTAGATAAGTTATGACTAATGAGAATGAGTTTTAAGTGCAACCGTTTGTGATCCCTCCAATCTCTCCCGGGAAATATCTATAATTTTGTCGATGAGACTAGACTTAAAGCGAATTACCCATCCAGCCAGCCTATCGTGGGATTATTTATTGACTACTATTCAGAAATTCATAATTTTCTAATTGTGGAAAAATTATATATTGGTTTGGATTTTTAGAAATGACATCTGAATCGAATCTCGTTATTGCGCCAATCCAAGAGTCTCGGTTCCCATAAACCACGTTAAAAAGCCAAAAAATTATATGGGCTGAATTTCAAAAGGTGACAATAAAGATATTATTTTATCTAACCACATTGAATCTTGCAAGATACTTGACTGTAGATGCTCCTACGCACAAAAAAGTTGAGCGCAGCGCAATATTTAAGTTATCATTATTGTTTATGCTTAGAAGCATTCTAGATCTCTTGTCGGAGTTATGTCATGAATGGTTTGATAGATTTATTGTACAGTGTGTACGTTACAAAGAAAATGGCGAAGGAATTATGAGAGTTTAGATCGTAAATATAGGATTGAGGATGCCGAGTCCAAAAAACTTTTGGTGGGACGGTTCCTAGATTTTTCCAAAATTGTAATTAGTCAAGTGCAAGAGATCAAAGTGATCTTACACGAAATTCATTCTTAGGGGATAGTGGTGAGCGAAACATTTCAAATAGTTGGTTATGTGAGCGATAATGTAGGGATTTCCGTGCAAACTCTTCACGTGAAATCTCCTTGCACATAGGAAATGCACTTAGTGTTGGTTTCTATTAAGGTCCCAAGATCAATAATAAGCATGAAAACAGTGTGAATAACAATCGAGAAGTTGCGGAATACTTACATCGATCGGTTAAGCGACGCGGAGACAACAAAACTTTTCTTCCTCCTTGAACTGCATTCGGCAGTTCACTGCCAGTGCTTACTGGTTTCGGCCTTTTGGATCAACTTCGTCAAGCTCCAAGCTTCGTCGAACGATTCCCGACTCATGGGTGGACTTCCCTATCACCTTCGCATGTCTCGTAAGTGTGCTAGCACTTGAGATTTTGCCACAAAATCCCACTCTAAGCTTCCCTTCACTGCTCGGCAAAACAGAAGAAAAAGCCCACTGTTTGGGCGTGAGATGAGGGAGAAAGAGAGAATGAGAGATGGTGTTGAATGTGTAATGTTATTTGTAAAATGAATTTCTAAAACATATACCGACTTTGCTTTCCAAAAGTCAAAGTAATAAACAACAATATATTCCATTCAAGCTTTCAAAAAAGCTTTCCAACAACTCCATCTACTATTCACATCAATCAATCAATCAATGGTCACATCACTCAAAGTGACATGATTTAACGCTTGATGTGACGCTAGATGCGACTAGCGATTTGACGCTTGATTTGACTTGCGTGTCGCACTCGAATTTGAAATGCGAATGCGCTCGCAAATAATCCCGGGCTCGGGTTCGTTAATTCCAAATTAACGAATTTTCCGTTGCGTCGTGATTAAATGATTACGCCTAGCGAAGTCACTATTCACGTCGCTAACGAATTAATTCGTTCGCCCGAATTAAAATCTAATTTTAATTCCGCGTCGAAATCTAATTTCGTTTAATATATCAAATATATTAATTAATCGATTAATTCCAAATTAATCGTTATCTCTCTTTAAATGATATTTTATCCCAGATAAAATATCTCTGCCATTAATCTCAGATTAATTTTCTCTCTATTCTAATTAATCCCAGATTAATTTAGAGTGCGAGTCATACCTCATCGGTGAATCTTTGGGAAACGACCCATGAGATCCTCGGATATGTTGGCAGTAAATTCGATCGTCGGACTATCCGAACACGTAAGTACCAAATACTACGTTTGTACCGATTTACAAGACAAGGTTGGCTTCTAGCAAAACGCCATGCCTACCCAATTCTCCGGAAATATCCTTACAGGAATAAATGATCTATATCAGGCGTAGTATACGTAGTATTGCGTATTTCTGTCCAGTATCAGATGATCACGTGCTAGGTCTGGGGCTGGAATTGTGTCTGTCCCGTACGAAGCACATGTCGGATGTCTGGTGACTAGTCTCTATAATCGGATCAACATGACCTTGTCATTTTATCCCGATAACTGCAGCATTTAAGAGAACCGGTCCCGTATCATACGTGACCATCATCTCCATATGACTGGAGTGACACTTCCGTTTTGACATCACACCCAACACACTACGATTTTCAATATACCCAGCATTGGCGTACACAGAACCTGTTAAAGCCCTGGACGACCTCAACCAAAGTATATTGATTGTCGCAAGTATTAGCGGTGTAAGTCTCAGGTTAAGACCAAATACACCTACCCTGATTTCGGACTTCCATAGACACATAGTCATACTACGAATGGAATTCCGAGGGGTCTATCCAGAGCGAAGCTGTTTCCCGTACCATCGGTAAAACACAACCTCCTATTACACTTGCATGAGTATCCTATACCCAAATATATGAGAACTATGCCGTTGTGCCCTCACAACGCGCACAAGTGTAATACTAGTCTTTTACGTATTTATCGATGTCCAATCTCGATAATACTCTGATTAGAGATATTTAATGATTTATCCTTCGTGGACTGATACGGTCTCATATCATTCTCCGTCCAGGAACAAATCATATGGACCTCCTATCATTTATACATCTAGGTGATCTAATCACAAATGATAAGAGTGCAATCTCCTTTGTCACATAGTTAATTTGTACAACAACACCATGATTTGTACAAATAGTGACGCTATGGGTCATAATTGTCCAACAATCTCCCACTTACCACTGCAATAGTATTACTCCGATTTTTCATCGAGTTTTACTATCCTCCCACTTACCACTGTATATCGATATTCCTCTTAGGAAAACCGCATGGTGAGCAACAATCTAATTGTTCTCTTGTGAGATGTATAAGTACAATACTTATGGTATCCCTAGAATAACCTACAATTGGCACTTATCCAATTTGGGTTTTAGTTTGGTATCATCCAAACATATGCCTAACATACCCAAATATTCAGGAATGAGAAACCCGGTTTCTTTCCCGTTCATATCTAATATGATATATGTCAAACAAATTATTATGGAACCTTATTCAAAATAAGTTCTTGCACTATTAATGCTTATCCGTTGAAGGAAATGGTAGCTCAGAGCGACTCATGATTAACCTTATCATGTCCAACAAAATTCGGTTTATCCGTTCGGACACACCGTCAAAATGACGTGTTCTGGGAGGAGTCCTATTTGAAATAATACTATACTCTTTCAAGTATATTAGAAACTTATTGCTTAAGTATTTTCATCATGGTCTAACCGTGACGATTTAATACTATAGCCGATCTGTTTGTCTATTTCGTGTCGAAACTGTAAAAGTTTCCGATTTGTGTTCTTCAAAAGAAACACATAACCATAACGCGATGCCACATCTGTATAGGTCACGAAATATTCATATCCACATCTAGCCTAGCTAGATATGAGCCCACTTGCTTCATTATGAACTAGGGCTAACAGATAGGCGGCATTTGCACTTTTACCAAGTAAATAGTGTTTTAGGCACATTGCCCAATAAACTAGATTCGTTGACTTTATTTGAATGGAATCAAATCAGTCCGAGTACCCACTCTTCAAAAGTGTGGATATACGATTCTTGTTTAATTATGTCCCAGACAACAATGCCACAATAAAGTTTCTTCTGATCAAATCAGTTTGAGCTATTTGTTTGTCATGTTATGTATTTGAAATTCTATTTATATTCAAAATATAAATTCTGTTATTCACATCTAATGTGTTTATCTCAATATCATCTTTATATAATGAAACACTTTAGTGTTCTAGAATATAAAGGTTCACACGCAGCGGGTTAAACACTGATATATGGATAATGTTTCTAGTCAAACTAGTTACATTATAACAGTTTCCTAATCCTGCTCATAGCAGATTCTGAACATCGGTATATATTTATGTACCACACTAAGTATTTAAAATCCAATTTCAATACTAGTAGTGAACATAATTTGACAAACATATTTGAAGTCATAGCCTTGCTCGTCTTCAGTTCCTTCATGTCTGCTTTGTTCAAACGACAGTCACGCTTCCGCGATCCCGTTTGCCACATTTAGGCAAACATTTTGGGATATGTCCTTTATCTTCCCAGAAGATTATAATGATTTTGCCTTTGCCTGTTTTAACACTCCAGAAGCCTTTGGCCAAGCCTTGGCCTTCTAGAATATCGAAGTAAGGTGCGCCTTGCGCTACTTGCCTAATTGCAAACTTTGACTTTATCTCCTTGAGAATAGTCATTAACTCTCCAAGAGTTTACTATTGCAATATTAGTACTTCTAAAATCTAAGCATAGATTTATGAAGATCCTTCAATTTCTTTATCATACTTTAAGGATCTTATCCTTAGTTCTGATCAAGAAATTAAGGAGTCTACTACGACAAGCTTAATGGATTAAGCACTAAAGTTATCATTATATAAATCTTCCAAAGATTATGCTCGACTATTTGCTTAATTCCGGGCTTAGGCATAATATGTTATTTTATCAAATAAAATAACTTATTATTTTCCAGGACCATCCTGAAATTATTCCCAATTTGAAAATTAAACCATTTAAATACATTTTCTCTAGGATCATGTTTTAAATGTCAATCTTTCAATTTTTATCTTGATTTTAATAGTCCAACTATTTAATCAACGATTTAGGTACTATTTATTATAATGATTACAATAGTCTAACTATATAATCAACTATAATTTAATAGATTAAAATCAATTATATTGATTACTATGATCCAATTATAAAATCAACTATAAATGAATAGTTTGAATATAGTCCAACTATTTATTAAAACAACATTTAAATATTAGTCCAACTAACATTTAATTTATTTGACGAATGATATTTGTTTTGAGCGCGTATGGCAAGTAATTAAACGAGTATTGAAAATTCAATTCTTGCCTCCCACTATTTTTTGGCGAGCCTCTAACCCTCTGTCGAGTACTCGGGAAACCGTGTTTCCTAGTGGGCTAGGATCCCGTTAAATATCACACAATCTTGACTATGTCCAACAAATTGTATGATAATTAACTAGGTAGATCTCTAAGATCGATTGGATCCAATCCAATTCCTAGATCTGGTAGGGGGACATCCAAGTCCGAAACACATATCTTATATATGCCAATACATCCAATGTATTACCTAACCTTTTTCCTCTGAATCAACTAAGCCTTGGCTTTGGCACAACAAACTTAGTGATCCCAGTTAAGCGCGACCCATTGACCATGGAAAGCTTCGTAATCAATGTCGATGGACAAGAAATGGTCTTGACTTTGGCCAACAAACACAACTTGGACAAGACACCAATATGTAACAAATCCTTCGTGATTCAAACACATCCTCGACGGACAAAAGCCTTGACTTTGGCCAACAAGCCAATGCCAGTCTCGGATCTTGAGTGAGAATCACTCAATGGAAGGAAAAACGCTTATTATTTTGCGAGGGCTTTTCGAGTGCAAATTGGAAACCAATTTATTATCTTTGTTAAGGTCTCATCATCATACACCCTTAAACATGCATTCTAAACACATAATAATGCGCGTATAATAAAATAATAATGATATACAGATGGATACTTTACACATTGATCCTAGATCAAATCTCTCCCTTTCTCTCTCCCGCTAGCACAAGTATTTACTTCTACGCGTTACACTACACTTCTAAAGAAACCTCATTTACATTGAGGGGAATATGTGAGAAGAGAATACAAAGAATAAAGAGGTGATAAGGCTGGATACGCATGTCCAATTAATAAATCAAATTTATTATAACAATTTCTAAAATTGCCCCACCCATCTAATATTCACCCGATATACATTATTCATGCATCGTAACCATGTATTCACACAAGCATGTTATCAATCAATCTAATCAAATTAATTAATCTGATAATTAGTGATCATCCAATGTTCAAACAACGATTTGATTTTGTTCGAGTCAAACTCGTTTTGCGAATAAGTACTCAAGGTACGAATTCTCGAATTAAATTAAACTACATCATTAAATCAAATTTAATATGCATTCAATTCTAATTCACTATTTAATTCCAAATTAAATACTACACTTTAATTACGAACCTTTATGACTTAAATTCTAAATTTAATCGCTACGGGTCTCAAAGCCCGATTAACGTCCAACGTCAATTTAATTAAAGTCCAATGGGCTTTTAATTAATTTCTTCAAGGCGTGGACTTTTGGTCAACTCGGGTCAAACCGAATAACCAAAATCCAAACCGGGAGTTACCCCATAAGCCCAGAAATCAATTTAGGCCCATTAGCCCAATTAAACTTTAAAGGTCCATTAAGTCGCATTTGGGCTTTATGGAAGTGGTTTTGGGCCCAATTGGATCCAATCAATTTGGCCTAAACCCAACTTTGTACAACAAAGCCCAATAAGCCCATTTACAACACATAAGCCCAAATCCAATTTCAAGGCCCAAATAATTAAATTCCAAAAATCCAATTTTCCCAATTTAATTATCAAAGTGTATAACATGATTAATTACCCAAATTAACATTTCTAAAATATCAATATACACAATTAATCATGCTCATTTTCATAATCACATGTCCAACACATTTTGATTAAAATCAAACCCAAACATGCTTCACAAAGTCTCGACAATCAAATGGAATTTTATATCAATTCCGAATTCAATCCAATCAAATCCAAATTAACATTAAATCCAGATTTCCAATTGATTCAAGTCATCCAATGATCAAAAATCAAAAAATCACCAAGACCATTAGGGCTTCAAACTTTCGGCCAAGCTAAGTATTTTGGGGAAAAATGTTCCAAACAAATTTTCAACAAATTGATCCAATCAATCATCATATAAAACACATTCAAGCATACTTAATTATCCAATTTCATAATTCATGCTCAAAATATATTTTACCCAAATTTTAAGCCCTAAATCAAATTTCATGCTCAAACCTTGCTCTAGATGCCATTGTTGGTTTCTATTAAGGTCCCAAGATCAATAATAAGCATGAAAACATGTGTGAATAGCAATCGAGAAGTTTCAGAATACTTATATCGATCGATTAAGCGACGTGGAGGCAACAAAAACTTTTCTTCCTCCTTGAACTGCATTCGGCAGTTCACTGCCAGTGCTCACCGGTTTCAGCCTTTTGGATCAACTTCGTCAAGCTCCAAGCTTTATCGAACGATTCCCGGCTCATGGGTGGACTTCCCTATCACCTTCACATGTCTCGTAAGTGTGATAGCACTTGAGATTTTGCCACAAAATCCCACTCTAAGCTTCCCTTCACTGCTCGGTAAAACAGAAGAAAAAAGCCCACTGTTTGGGCGTGAGATGAGGGAGAAAGAGAGAAGGAGAGATGGTGTTGAATGTGTAATGTTATTTGGTAAAATGAATTTCTAAAAACATATACCAACTTTGCTTTCCAAAAGTCAAAGTAATAAACAACAATATATTCCATTCAAGCTTTCAAAAAAGCTTTCCAACAACTCCATCTACTATTCACATCAATCAATCAATCAATGGTCACATCACTCAAAGTGACATGATTTGACGCTTGATGTGACGCTAGATGCGACTAGCGATTTGACGCTTGATTTGACTTGCGTGCCGCCCTCGAATTTGAAATGCGAATGCGCTCGCAAATAATCCCGGGCTCGGGTTCGTTAATTCCAAATTAATAAATTTTTCGTTGTGTAGTGATTAAATGATTACGCCTAGCGAAGTCACTATTCATGTCGCTAACGAATTAATTCTAAATTAATTCGTTCGCTCGAATTAAAATCTAATTTTAATTCCACGTCGAAATCTAATTTCGTTTAATATATCAAATATATTAATTAATCGATTAATTCCAAATTAATCATTATCTCTCTTTAAATGATATTTTATCCCAGATAAAATATCTCTGCAATTAATCTCAGATTAATTTTCTCTCTCTTCTAATTAATCCCAGATTAATTTAGAGTGCGAGTCATACGTCATCGGTGAATCTTTGGGAAGCGACCCATAAGATCCCCGGATATGTTGGCAGTAAATTCGGTCGTCGGACTATCCGAACACGTAAGTACCAAGTACTACGTTTGTACCGATTTACAAGACAAGGTTGGCTTCTAGCAAAATGCCATGCCTACCCAATTCTCCGGAAATATCCTTACAAGAATAAAGGATCTATATCAGGCGTAGTATACGTAGTATTGCTTATTTATGTCCAGTATCGGATGATCACGTGCTAGGCTTGGGGCTGGAAATGTGTCTGCCCCGTACGAAGCACATGTCGGATGTCTGGTGGCTAGGCTCTATAATCGGATAAACATGACCTTGTCATTTTATCCCGATAGCTGCAGCATTTAAGAGAACCAGTCTCGTATCCTATGTGACCATCATATCCATATGACTGGAGTGACACTTCCGTCTTGACATCACACCCAACACACTACGATTCTCAATATACCCAGCATTGGCGTACAGAACCTGTTAAAGCCCTGGACGACCTCAACCAAAGTATATTGATTGTCGCAAATATTAGCGGTGTAAGTCTCAGGTTAAGACCAAATACACCTACCCTGATTTCGGACTTCCATAGACACATAGTCATACTACTAATGGAATTCCGAGGGGTCTATCCAGAGCGAAGCTGTTTCCCGTACCATCGGTAAAACACAACCTCCTATTACACTTGCATGAGTATCCTATACCCAAATATATGAGAACTATGTCGTTGTGCCCTCACAACGCGCACAAGTGTAATACTAGTCTTTTATGTATTTATCGATGTCCAATCTCGATATTTAATGATTTATCCTTCGTGGACTGATACTGTCTCATATCATTCTCCGTCCAGGAACAAATCATAGGGACCTCCTATCATTTATACATCTAGGTGATCTAATCACAAATGATAAGAGTGCAATCTCCTTTGTCACATAGTTAATTTGTACAACAACACCATGATCTGTACAAATAGTGACGCTATGGGTTATAATTGTCCAACACTTAGGCCTTAGGATTGGACTTGGAAATTTTTTCTCATTTTTCTTTCATAACTGTCGAATTTGGACAGCATCGTATCGTCCTTTACAACTCATGCAACTTGCTGGAATTTGCAATAGTTGATGAAAATTCAGACAATCCCTGCAATTCGTAATTTCCAACACTCTTCGGGTAATCTTTACACATCCAAATAGCTCCTAAAAGTCCCGAAACACTCCCAATAGATCTGGAATAATTTTTTCAAATCTGGACAATCTCCCGAACAGTAGCAGTATGTGTAAATTACAATACAATTTTGATCACTACAGTTGCACAATTTTCAGAGCTTTTAAGACAGATTTTATGCAACCAAATCAGCCTTAAAACAATCCCATATCAATCCTAATGAGAACTTGCCTAGAACAAGCCAAGAAAACCCACACGAGATTGAGATAGTTCCCACGAAAGCCAAGGCAGTGCGAAATCAAAACTCTAAACCTCTGAAGAGCAAACAGCAGAAACTTAGAGTGCTAAGGGGGCGCCATAAAGGGTTAGCAAGCCTTTGATAAGCCAAAGTCAATGAGAATAAGTTGAGGGTTACTCAAGTCTCAAGAAAATAGTGATTTTTAAAAAGATAGATTGTTGTTATTACAATGAATAATGTCCATTTAAATAGGTGGCTAACCCTAATTCTCCAAAAAAAAATAAAACCTAATTAAAATAAACCTAATAACACATAAAATCCTTTAAATTTATGTGCATGGTCTTTCTAATTTAATAAAAGTTCAGCCCAACACTTAAATATTACATAACTTAAAAAAATATAAAACATAAAAGTTGTAGGGAGAATTTGCATCTATATTTTATCAAGAAGGATTCTGAATAGGACTTTTACATAAACTGTAAAGTTGTAGATCCATGAGTCTTATTTCTAATCCAACTTGAATCACTGAAATCAGATATCGGATGCGAAAGTTACGACTAAAATATGAAGACTGCATAAATCCTGCCACTACTGATGTACCATTCGAAAATTAAGCCCAAAATCAATCAAGGTAACTCATGCACGTCCAAGACTCATTCCATTCTTGCCTTAGACATATACTAAAGCCTTCATATAAAGTCTCATGCATGGTCCAAACTCCAAAACCCAAGTAATCTTCCAAATCCACCAAAATGACCCAAATATACCAATCTGACCAAACCATGCAATCAGCCACAACATCAAGTTAACTTGGCCCAAAAAATAGAGCTCATCTTGTAGATGTGATCTAGAATGTTCCATGTTTGTTGGGCTAAGTTAACTTAAAGTTGTGGCTGATTGCATGGTTTGGTCAGATTGATGTATTTGGGTTATTTTAGTGGGTTTGGAAGATTCCTTGGGTTCTGAAATTTGAACCATGCATAAGACTATATGAAGGCTTTATTATGTCTAAGGAAATAATGGAATGGGTCTTGGACATGCATAGGCTACCTTGATTGATTTTGGGCTTTATTTCTGAATGGTGCATTAGTAGTGGCGAGATTTACGATGTCTTCATATTTTGATAGTAATTTTCTTATCCAATGTCCAATTTCAGTAATTCAAGTTGCATTGGAAAGTGAACTCATGTATCTACAGCTTTGCAGTTTTATGTAAAAGTCCAATTCAGAATCCTTCTTTGTCAAAATACAGATGGATGTTATCCCTACAGCTTTTATGTTTTATATTTTTTAAAGTTATGTGATGTTTAAGTGATGGGTGTTGGGATTTATGCCCTAGAGCTTCATGTATTGTAAATGGAATTGATTATAGTAATAACAAATGTATTATTCATTTATCAAAGTTGTTTGATTTAAATCGTATATTTTCCAATTGTCTTATTTACCTTGATTACTCTTGTACCTTCGGACTTATTGTATGTTTGATACACATGAGGATTTAAGTCTGAAGTTAGTAATCTAAATAGTCCATAGAAAACAAACAAATATGGTACTTTGTTTGTGGTTTATCTATAGCTGCAGTCCATTCTATACTTGTATGATGACCTTGATCATATAGGACTGGACTCAGATAAATATGAATTTCTTTTAATATCCGTTAACCGAAGAAATTCATTTTATCTAATAGATAGTCATATATGGATTCGATTTTAATCCTGAGTGTACTACAAACTCCTGCATGGCAGGTTATGTACATTGATTTACTAAAGTGAAGTTGGTGTAGCATTCTGACCAATAACTATGTATTTTGGGGATATGATTTGGTGTGTAGCTGGGAATGTTTTACATAGATATAAAATTCACTCATTCTTAATAGAAGTAGAAGAATATCTCTTTTAAGAGTTGATTCGGGACTTGAACAATTTGAGCGCTCAACTCTTCTATTACGAATAGAAAGTTTTATATTCATAATTGTTATGAATTAATTGTTCATTATAAAATCAATGATTCTTAAGAGACAAAATATTTAGCGGGGTATAACGGACTTATGACCCGACTCTATTTATGAGATATTCGTGAAGGGCTATATCCATATATAGTGAATATATCAATGGACATCGAAGTTGTTCGGCTTATTTTCCATCTATGGTAACGAAAGTTCAACTTCGAATTTTTAGTGAATAACACGAAGTTAATAATTCATAATATTTAATTAAAGAGTTTAATTAATATTTCAGGATTATTAGAGCCTGGAACCGTATGTCCATTTGGTCCATATGCTAGCTCGATTAACTGTAGCAAACCTAATATAATTAGATTGTCTAATAATATGCTCACATTATATTTATATAATATTAATAATATATTTTTTGTCGCAAATGAAAACTATGTTAAATTAGTTTAACTTAATATTTTCTAGAATTCTTTGATTATGAAATAATCAAATCATTATTGTGAGATAATCAAGTTTGTAATAATTATGAGATAATTACTATATCATAATAAGGGTAATTAAATCATTATTAAGATAATGATTTTCTTATTAAACTTGGGGACATAGCCAAATGGCTCACCATGCTCTCCAACTTATTATGTCTATTAGGTGGCATGTATACACCTAATGGTTTTGTCATTAGCTTAACATTTCTTATGCTTTGGTATGGCCTTCACATTAATGTGTCTGCCATTGCAAGAAAGCATTAGATGCTTAATGACAAAGGTGGTTGGTCTTTGGAAGAGAATATTGTCTCTACCATCTCCACTATTTCATTAGTTGAATCAATTCACACAAATTGAGAGAGAGAATTGAAAAACATTCACAATAGTTGTGAGAGAGTTAGAGAGAAAAAATTATTTTCTCAAGTGTTGAGAATAAAAGAAATAAGAGTGAATTAGATACTTGATCTTCTTCATCATATCTTTCTAAAGCCAAAAATATTTTGTGACAATACAACTTCATTCTCTAAATTGTTTAGAGTTTGATTTTATATTTCTCTAAAAAGTTTAGAGGTTGATCTTTGTGAGTGAAGCCCACACTTCAGTTTGTTGGTTTTGAGTCATTGTTCGGAAGATTGGGTGGTTGATCCAAGTGTTGGACATCCAATGAAACTCATTTACATCAAAGGAGTAAAATCCATTCTCCAAGAGTTGGAGGATTTTGACTACAACAAATGGAGAAGGCAAAGAAAATTTTAAAGGTCCATACTGGAGCCGGTGCCCACATTAGCAACTTCCACTGTGCTAAGGAAAGTCGTTTCCTACAATGGGCTGAACTTTAATTAAATTAGAAAATCCATGCACGAAAATTAAAATGATTTTATGTGTTATTAGGTTTATTTTATTGGGTTTTATTATGTTTGGGTAGAATTATGGTTTGCCACTTATTTAAAGGGGCATTAATCATTGTAATGAAGACAACAGATCTTTTAATAAAAATATAATATTTTTGTGAGCTTTGAGAAATCCTCAACTTATTCTCACTAGTTTTGACTTATCAAAGGTTTGCTAACTCTTTGTGGCGCCCTCATTAGCACTCTAGGTTTATGTTACTTGCTCTTCAGAGGTTTTGAGTTTTGATTCTGTACTGCCTTGGCTATCTTGGGAACGATCTCAATCTCGTGTGGGTTTGCTTGGCTTGTTCCAGGCAGGTTCTCATCAGTTTGTTTCATGAGCAAAGGTTCTAAGGTCAAATTTTATTCTGTTATTTTCTTTGTGTTTCATTTATTAAAAAAATTAAACAGTTTCATTTTGTTGTTTCCATTAAGTTTTGCTTCTTGTTTTTGTCATGTCTTGTTTCCATCAGTTTTTGCGTCTTGTGTTTCATTCTTGCCTTATTTCAATTTAGTCATTTCTTTATTTTTTATCTTTACATAATTTCCTTGTATTCTTGAGTCATTAGAGTAAAAAAAAATCCAAAAAAAAAAAACAGTTTGATCGTTCGCGCACCAAACTTTAAACATTTGTATATGTTAATCCAGAAAGCGTCACGAGACCCGTAATATATTGATTTATAATTACTCGAGAAGACGGATTCGATAACGTCTGGATGAACACTGTCCGTGTCCATATCGAGTCTCAAAATCTCTATCAAACATTAGTTACGGTTTCAGTCTAGTTTCAGTTTCAGTTTGTGTTCTTGTTTTAATTTCTGTGTTTTGAGTCAATTTCTTTGTGATTTTTTTAGTGTTCTGATGAGCGGAAAATATATCAATATTTACCCTCCATTTGACTTAATATTTTATTTAGTTTCTCGATTTGATGAACATTTTGATTTTTTTTTGTTTATTTTGCAGATAAAAATAATATTGGGCCTCAATGGAATCAACTCGAGGCTAAAAAGACAAAAAACAGATAAAAAGGATAAAAATGGAATTTAACTGCACGCGTGGTGATGCACAACCTTCTCTGTGTCGCGACGTGATTTAATTATGCAGCCTGCCGACACGCGTCATCACTTGCGCATCATTGCGTCATCATTGTAGCATGCGTCGCGACTCCCAAGCCTTGTGCGTCGGAGCACACCAATGAAATAATGCAGCCGCCATTTACTGTGCACGCGTCGCGACATAGAGCACCATGCGTGTCACAACGTATATCGGATTTTTTGCCTATAAATTCCAGCTGATTTCATTTAGAAAAATCATACTTTCCTTGAGGTTTCTATTAAGGAACTTGAGGATTGTATATTGTGTGTTTATTTTTTGTATTTTAATTATGTATTTTTTTTTAGTAATAATAGTTTGTGTTTTTTTACTTTCTTTTATGTTTTGTAGTTAATTTCTGTTGGGGGAATGGTGAAACTTATAATATGATAATTTAGATTAATCTCCCTTATTTTATAATATATAAATTATCTTAAAACCTGACTTAATTGGATACCGTCTTTATGGTCGGTTGGACTTAATTAAATTTGACTTAATCAGGATACCGCCTATATGGTCGGTTGGTAATTCATGCAAATTTATATATTATAATAAGGGAGATTTCTAGAATTGAAATATTAAAGGTGGATCCCCTAACCCCAATATTTTACTTTTAATCTAGGAAAAAGGAAGAAACACAATATTCACGAGTTTCATAATTGATTTAATTATATAATATGTGATATATTGGCTTGTTTATTGAATCTTAATATTAATGTTTCTTGTTGCCTGATCACCAATAAGATTAATGTGGTAAACTTAAAATGAACTTGGAAAATGGATTTTAGGTTTCAGCCTTAGATTCAATAGCTCACGATCTCACCTTAAAGATTTCCTTCCAGGATAGATATATACATGTCGGGCGTGAGTATCCATAATTGGAACTTGACCTTAATGAATTCGGGTAACTTAGTTAACATAGGAATATAGTTAATTGGGTTACTTTGGGTGTTTGTATTCGACCATCGGAAGAGGCCTATGCATATCTTCGTGTTCCAAGTTAACAACTAATATATTACACATGTATAGGAGAATCAATTCATCATTAGAATAATATTCGGCGGATTCACAACCCTATATGTTTTCTTTATTATTAATTTCCTTTATTTTATTTTATATTTTTATTTATTTATTTATTTTAATCAAATCCAACTTCAACTAGCGAACAATCCATTCCTTCCCCAATTAGATACTTGTAAATAAATAGCATCAACAATTAACATTGCGAGAAATTAAGTCCTCGTGGGATCAATATTTTTATACTACCTGAGCGATACGTGCGCTTGTTTTATGTGTGTGATTTTACCGATCAAGTTTTTGGCGCCGTTGCCGGGGACTTATTTTTCTTACGTTATTAATTTTGAAGCTATTTACTTTACTTGTATCTAATTTTCTTTATTTTTATCTTTTCATTTTTATTTGTTTCTTTTATTTTAAGGTGGTTGAAAATGGATTCATATTGGGCTATGGAAGCATTACAAGCATTAATAGGTGAAAATACACCCCATATCTGGGAGACGCGATTGGTTTTCTGAGGCCTGTTGTCTAGCCCAACAACTATCACTGGATGTTAGATACTAGCAATACAACATTTACTCAACCATTTCAGAGATGTGAGATATGTGATGGTAACCACTCGAGTGATCAATGCATGCACCACTACAATTCAGGGTGGCAGAGCTATCAGATACCTTCATATACAGAACCACCATATTTCATTGAACCATATTCTTCATCTTATCCATCATCAAACTAATATTTTCCTCAAGAACCAGAACCATCAGAGGAAGATCATGTGATTGACATGCTCAAAGATTGGCTCAAGAAACAAAAAGAAAAGTTGTATGCAATCTATCATAGTCAAGTGGCAAACACATCAACTATACAGAAAATGACAGCCAAATTTGATTTTTCGGCAACTCTACAGAGAATGACAGATCAAGTGAAACAGTTAATTGAGAACCAGAACTACATACCTCACGGAGCATTTTCAGATGACACTGAAACAGCCTTCGAGTTTCATGATAAGACCTTAACAGGGGAGGAGACTAAGGTAGAGGTATCGGAGCCCAAACATGCGAAGTCTCAATTTGATATAGAATATTTATTGGTCACTGAATGCATTTACGGGGAGGAATAAGAAGAAGAGCTACCTGAACCGTTCATACCAACCACAGAGGATGAAGTCCTACAAACAGACATATCTTTACATCCTTAGGTTGACAGTTATGGAGCATGCATTATGCATATGTTCGATGAAGAGCTGAATACAGAAATGTTAAAATATATATGTGAAGAAATGATGGAACAAGTTGCAAAACAAATTGAAGAGCAAGTGTATGACCATATTAAAAATCACGTGACACCAGAGGAAATACCGCAACATTGGGGAGTACATATTGAGGACACCGCCCATAAACTTGGCAGAATAGTACAACCATTCAAGGTCAAACATCATACAAAACCATCTGATCACCTGTCATTCATTTCACAGACTATTAGAGCAATAAAGTTTAAAAAGGTGGCACGAGCATTGAGTTGAACAACATCATTTTGGCCACCTTACCGTTGAAAGAGACCCTTCAGAAGCAACGCACACGGGATTGTCCTCTTGCGGACATCCAAAACCATGTTGAAGCCTCATTGAAGGAAAATATTCAGTCACGTCTGGCTAAAGACGTTAAATTTAAAGCTAGCAGAAAGGCAACCCATGCATAATTTCTTTTTATTTAATGTTTTTATTTCTGTATTTTTTGTATACATGTTGTAGCATTTTTAATTTTGTGTGTTATTTTTGCAGGAAAAAGCACAGATGGAGCATGAAAAAGCACAGACGGAACACTTAAGGCAAAGCAAACTAGTGAAAACGGGGTTATCACGGAATAATGTTTGACAAAATCACGAAGATAAAAATTCAATTCATTAGAGATGGCTAGTAATGAGTCATATCTTGAGACGCATCTTAGTGGATATGTTCGCCGAAGGATTCACATTTTGCCAAAAAAAAATTACGAGTCGCGACGCGTAAAAACCACCACGTTGCGACGCGATGAATAAGCACGTGAAAATCCACAAATTTTAATGGCTTCGCGTTGCGACGTGCACCACTCTGCGTCGTGACGCGTACGCGATTAGAGGCCATAAAACCAACAGCCGCGACTCATTTTCTCATTTCCTCTAAAAATTTTCCTTCACACTCTCATTTTTTCCTTATCTCGCTCACAAAACCCACTCAATTCTCCTTAACTCACTAAAACCACAAATCAACCACCAAATCACACACCCACCCCCTCTTTTGCTCGAAAGCTACTCGGAATTTGGGATACACACTACGCGATTCGCTAGATGATTTCATTCATAATCCATTTCAATTTTTTTTTTTTACTTTGTGAGAAAAGAGTATTAGTCAAATTTATGGTTTGTAGTTAGTTTATTGTTGGTGGTCGAATTGTAGTTTGTGGGCGTATGTGATAAAATTTGCAATTTTTTTGTGGCTATTGCTGTTGAGAAATTTTCGTAGTATTGGGGGCGAAGTTTTTACTGGTTATGAGATAATTTAGAAATGTTAGGAATTTCATACCGTTTATCTTTATTGTTTTGTCCATTATTTTTTCTTTCCTGCATGTTTTTTTTTGCATGTTTTGATTTTTGTGTGTTTTAATTTTTGCATGCTATAAAAAAAATGAGTCTAATGATGAGATTGTTTGTCTTAGTAAAAAGTTATAGGAAAAGATAAATTCTAATTTCACTTTTATCATATACTTTGAGCATAATATTTAGGTCAGACTCATATCCACTAGAAAATAGTTTTACAGCAGTTAGATAATAAAGAATTGACAAAGTGACTAGTTAAAATAATCAGTGGATGATGAATGACTGTTTGCCTGAATATCTATTTCTTTTTGTATTTATTTATGATGTGAGGTATTGTTATGTTTAAAAAAAATGATGAATAAAAACTGACCAAGCTCTTACTCAGTAACCGGGCGTCTTGCTTGGCCAACAGTGACTGTTCGCGTCAAACGGTACGACTTGAGTTAGTTAATAAATAAGCTTCCACTTAGTAACCAGATATCTTACCTCAGTAAGTACTGATCGTTCGCATCAAACGGAAAAGCTTAACATAAATCTCATACCACACTTTACGCATATTGTAGTAGACAAAATAATTTTAAATAGTCAGGTTGGTTCAACCCATCAACTACTGAGAATTGAGACAAACTCACTTAGTTATTTACTTAAAAATGAAAACTGTTTGCAGAGCTATTCACAAACACATTTAGAGTATGATTTAGATACTTTGTTCAAAGGAGAGGATTTTAGTTGTAGTATGCATTTTGAAGGTTCCTTTAACTTTGTTGCTAGACATTCTATGAGGACATTGTATATATAGCTACTATTTTCGTTTATTTTATTTATTTATTTTGTTTATTTTGTTTTTATGTGTGATTGCATGTGCATGATTGACGTTTATGGGTATCGTCGCTGTAATCCCTCACGAGACTTTAACTCGTCCACTAGGGACACCCAAGGGTTTAAAGGCTTGTTGCATACGCTAAATACAACCGTGATCCCTACGAAAATGGCTTAGATTAATTTAGTCTTAGTTGTTTATTTCATTTTGTTTCATTTGTTTTGCTCGAGGACTAGCAAAATGTTAGGTTTATGGGTGTGATGAGCGGAAAATATATCAATATTTACCGCTCATTTGACTTAATATTTTATTTAGTTTCTCGAGTTTGATGAATGTTTTGATGTGTTTTTGTTTATTTTGCAGATAAAAATAATATTGGGACTCAATGGAATCAACTCGGGGCTAAAATGATGAAAAATAGATAAAAAGAGCAAAAATGGAATTTTACTGCGCGCATCGCGACACGCAACCTTCTTTGCGTCGCGACGCGAATCAATTATGTAGCCTGCTGACACGCATCATCACTTGTGTCATCATTGCATCATCATTGTAGCACGCGTCGTGACTCCCAAGCCTTGTGCGTCGCGCAACACCGATGAAATAATGCAGCCGCCATTTACTGTACATGCGTCGCGACGCAGAGCACCCTGCGCGTCGTGACGCATACCAGATTTTTTGCCTATAAATTCCAGCTGATTTCATTTAGAAAATTTATACTTTCATTGAGGTTTATATTAAGGAACTTAGTTTACATATGAATATAGTTAATTGGGTTACTTTGGGTGTTTGTATTCGACCATCGAAAGAGGCTTATGTATAGCTTCGTGTTCCAGGTTAATAACTAATATATTACACATGTATAGGAGAATCAATTCATCATTAGAATAATATTAGGCGGATTCACAACCATAGATATTTTCTTTATTATTAATTTCCTTTTTTTTATTTTGTATATTTATTTATTTATTTATTTTAATCAAATCCAACTTCAACCAGCGAACAATCCATTTCTTCCACAATTAGATACTTGTAAATAAGTAGCATCCACAATTAACATTGCGAGAAATTAAGTCCTCGTGGAATCGATATTTTTATACTACTTGAGAGATAAGTGCGCTTGCATTACGTGTATGATTTCACCGATCATGTTCTTAGTGATTCTTGGAGTCTTTAATCATTATTGGTGTCTTTCAAGTAAAAGGCTGATTTATAAACATAACCTGATGGACAAAAGGGTATTTATCTTTCGCATGAGATGCTTTATCAATAGTAAAATATGTAGTATGGTTATTAATAGAGGGAATTACACAAATTTAACTAGCACTACCCTTGTGGAAAAATTCGGATTACCATTGATACCTCTTGATGGACCTTATAAGTGGATGAGTGATTTTGGAGAGTTCGAGGTTGATAAGCAGATTTTAATAGACCTTACAAGATGAGCTCTGTTTTGTTTTTTGCCAAGTTAACTTGATGTTGTGGCTGATTGCATAGTTAGTCAGATTGGTGTATTTGGGTCATTTTGGTGGATTTGGAAGATTCATTGGGTTCTGGAGTTTGGACCATGCATGAGACTTTATTTTAAGGCTTTAGTATATGCCTAAGGTAAGAATGGAATGGGTCCTTGTAACATCCCTCTCCCAGAGATGCTACCGGTATGGAATAGGCCAACCTATCCCCTTGAGCCTCTGACTTTCTAACTACGATCATCACTACTAATCTTATCTCAATCATAAACTCATGCATAGGGACCATTGTCCAACTTAATAACTGTTGGGGTTTTGGACGATGGGCACATCGGAAGCGCGGTTTGGGCGAAATCGTAATTTAAAACTTTTTAAATTATCGAATAAATTATTGAATATCTAATATGAATAATTTATTCATATTTCACCTAAACATATTTATTCGATATCAAATAACGACATAAATATATATGAAATGTCGCGAAACTTTTACGAAAATTATGGAGACTGCCCAGGTCAGCCCCAATAGTGTTAGGGCAGTTCATGGGCTGTCCGAACAGTGACGAACTCACTGTTTGGACAGCCGTCACCCGGTTGGCTCAAAAGTCACACGGTAACGCCGTTTTTTACCGTTTTTGCTTATTTCAACTCCGAAACACTTTCCGGAAATTCTTCAAACTCCCAAAACACATCAAATACATTTATATGACATCAAATTCATCACAAAATTTCCAGTTTACACAGATCTGATCCAGAAACCGAAATTACCAAATTTCATGTTTTAAATCTAATTTTCAAGATTAATCCAATTAATCCACAACACAAATTCAAGTCACCATATATGAATCACCCAAGAAAAATTCTAGGCATTACAAGAGTGTTCATAACACTCTAGAATGACAACATGTCATCAAATAAATAAATTGGATCAATATTATCATAATATCATCCAAAATCTACTTCACACATGCCAACACCTCCAATTCCATCCACCATAACCAAAAGCCCCAAATTTAACAAGTAAAGAAAACCCTAGAACTATTATAGGAATCACAAGAACAAGAAACAAAATTTCTAAGCTCAAGAGTATAAAGAATTACCTTTAATTCTTTTTTTCCTAAGTTTTATTTCTTGTTTTTCTTCACTTTTAAGCTTGAATCTTCATGCAACAATGGAACCCATTTTCCATTTAGAACTCTCGGCCATGGAGCATTAATGTGGAAAAAGAAACAAATTTTTACTTATAAAAAACATGGTAACCGACTTTACAAGGGCAATTTTGTCCATTTGGCACATTTAATCCAATTAAAAATAAATTAAACTTTATGTTATCCAATCAAAATTGCACACATTAAGTTTAATTAAATCATACCATCTGTTCCAATAATAATTAAACAAATTTCATAACATTTATGGAAAAAGTTTAATTAATTAATTATTCAAATATTTAACAATTAAATATCCAAATAATCATTTAATATAATTATTATATATATATATATATGTTTTTTTATTTACAATAATTAACAAATACATATATTTATGGCATATGTCAAAATATCATTTGACGAATAATTAATGTGTATCTAATCGTATTATGTATCAAATACAACTACATAATAATTACAATTGGCCAAAATCCCCTAATACATGTGTTATCGTTTAACCGATTAAACGATTCGAATTAACTCACTTAATCCGATGAAGTACTATGAATAATCCATATTATTCATATCGCGTTGCCCAAGTGCTCAATGAGTACACTTCATATTGTGAGACTCTTTAAGTTTAGGTTTATCGGTCAAAAAATCCAATTTCGTGTCCATAATTCACCCACTCATGAATTATGACGACCACAGATAATCTCGCTAAACTATGCAAGCCGAGGTCATTGCATACGTATAATCCCTCCGTCATATGCTATCCATATTATACCTGTGATATAGATAAAAACGTCAAACCCGTTCGGTATAATATAGTCGACTTTCAATTTACGATCTCTAAATAATACTCGGAACTGATTTCCGAAGTTATACCACGGCTATGGATTTACTAGATCGCAAACACATGCGGATGCCTATGCCCTGTACACAGGACTGACAGATCCTATCTTGATACGCACTGGATGTCATGAACATCAGTCCACACCCAACGAACAGGCGGAGGTATGATCATGAATAGATCGGTGACGTGACTGCCATCAAAGTGTGGAGGATAACTCATATATCCCACTGTGGTATCTCAAGTCGAATGACCACTATGCTCGCTCAACTCGAGAAGATTCCTATTGACGTTGGTGTACCATATATTAGGAAATCTTCAGTGAGTCGTTGAGTGTCTTATCAAATGAACACCTACATATCTATACGAGTCTCCCGAGATTCATGGATCATTGGGATAAACCATCAGACTAAGTCATGATATACGACATGTATTGGTCTCAGTGGATTTTACTAACCGACCCGTGTTAGTAAATCTTGACCATGAACTTTATTTAAGGATATACATATTATAGTGCGCTTCCCAATGTCAATTACAAACTACGTTGTAACTGCGCACTACATTGTAAATCCTAGGGTCTTTGTCTAATATACACGTATCACTAAACCAGATTCAGTTTCAATCTAATCGTAATTGAATATCCAATCGTAATTAGATTGAATATGTGTATAAAAGAAAAGGGTGCTACAATTTAATTAAGTAATATTATGGAAAACAGAATTGTTCGTATTTATGAATCAGATATAAATACGATCCGGATTGGCACTCCGAGCACCAACCCTAAAAATTTCTCCCACTTGCTCTAGTAAAAATCCACGGTATCATATACACATCTCAATTTGTATCACATACCCATGGCCCTCAAGAGCTCACCTTGCACTCAAAGGTAGGCAACAACAAGTAAGCCTGCTTAATAAATCGAGTCTGTCCAACAAACCCAACCGTTTTCCTTAGCCAGCATCATTCATATTTTGCTGAATCCAAATTCCACATCAATATGACTCAGACGTCATATCAGTATTTCGCTATAGCTACAGTGTAATCTATGTATTTAGAGATCAAATCCAAATACTATGAGACAACTGCAAGCACTACACTAATATGAAAAATTCTACTCTTTAGAGTCACTATGCAACTTTATAAGTCAATACTTCATAAGTTGCAAATGATTCCAATAGTCTAGTAGAATCAACGGTGACACTCCCACTCCATCTTTTCTGACTTTATATGACATAGACCATCTAATGTCATAATTAGAATCAAAACTAATCTGACATTATGGTTGCAGACTAAATTCTTCATGAATCAGAAACTCGTTCTTAATATCTCAAAGATCACAAAGAACATGTTTCAAAACTCATCATATGGTCTGCAACATATCAAAATAACTCGTAGCAATTATGATTAAATTGATAACTTTAATCGCACATAATACAATATTCATTACGCCATCATCCTATGATGCATAATATTGACTAGACATTCTAATAAATTTTACTTTCGACAAAGGAATCATCCTTCAGGAAAGATGAATACTATACATATAAAAGACACGTTAACTATCAAACAGTTATACTAACTGTCATACAAATAGTCTTACTGTGTCCTTTATTAGATCATATCTAATACGCGGCTAATGGGAGTATCTCACAAGTCTCTTAGTTTTATATTATATATAAAACTTTATATTAAATATATCAGGGACTACTCCCACAGCTTTCACAGAGAAAAGAAGACTTATGATATATATAATACTAGAAAGAAGTTTGTAAGCTCCCACTGACCCTACTGACAAATACATATTCTCTATACTTTGATAAAACCAGACAATCTGACTGATATCAAAATCAGAGAACAAGGATTTCCGGAAAGCTTATTTGAGTCTACAATATGCTCCATAAGCTATTATATCAAACTGTGATCTTACCAGAATACAAACTCTAGGGCCATTCTAAAATGAACTCTTCAAACAAAGAAATCACGACGAATCTCTCATTCGAAGAAATCACTCAAGAACACCACTTTGCATTCTTTAGCCAAAATACATAGTTTAAGGGTGTTCATAGGGTCGGGTCGACCCGCGACCCGACCCGACCTGCAGCAACCCGACCCGACCCGGCCGGGTTTCTCCAGTTTAAAATTTAATTTCGGGTCTGACCCGACCCGACCCGAAATTTCGGATCGGGTCACGGGTTTAGTTCAGCAAACTCGGGTTTGACCCGACCCGACCCGATGTAATGATATTACATTGTAATATATATATATTTGTAGTGGTATGTATTTAACAACAAGATGGAGTAGCACAATGGTAAGCTTATTAGGATAAGTTGAAGAAGGTAGCGAGTTCGAATCTCACATCTTCCGGTTTGAGAAATTAATTTTTCAATAAAAAATGAAGGGTTGTAGAGATTCGAACCTGAGGTTTGTGTGAAAGTTTGTTAATTCTTAACCATTTATGCTGCATGCACTATTGAAAGTCTTCTCTCAATAAAAAATTTATATATTATATTTACTATATATCATGTTGACCCGACCCGACCCGCAGTTTTTTTGACCCGACCCGAGGTGACCCGACCCGCGCGGGTCACTTCCTCAAATTTCGGGTTTCGGGTCAGACGACCCGAATGACCTGACCTGATCGGGTCAAAAAAAATTCCGAAAAACCCGACCCGACCCGTGAACACCCCTGTTAATATCAACATTAACCAACAAACCTTTAATTGTTCAATTAGTGCGACTAGAGACATGTTTTCTCAGAATCTACAATAGACTACTGAGTCTAACTATCTCACTATCATACTATAAATGTCAAACCTTTATCAAGCTCACTTTGCTTTTGCTACGCAAACAATTTACACATTGTATGAACTATTCATAACTAAAGCCCAATCAAGTTCTAAACTTGATCGTAGTAAGCTATGAACAATCTTAAATCTATGATTCAATGCAAATTTTCGAAATCGATATCAAATATCGCTCCCACTATAAGTTATAGGATAATTTTTCTTCAATAAGAAAAAAAAACAACAGAACCAATAAGTATCAAATACTTCGCAAATGATTCTAACATCCTATTGAACTTATACGGAAATTGTCTAAAGGTCTTTTCATCTTATTAATTACGTAGTTCCATTACATTTTATCATTCTCACATTTGACTTCAATAAGTCAAGTATTTTATACAAAGGTCAACATCTGATGTTACACACCAAGTAATAAAACAATTTTATTACTCGGGATCGTAGAAAAGATATTCTATCAAATAGAATACAATATTCTATTAAATAGAATAAATGATAAACCTTTCACTCGTACCTCCGAGGCACAAGTACTTTCAATTATATAACCATTATACAAAAGGAAGTTTCAAATATCAAATCTTTCAAGATTTGAATTTTCTACTTATACATATCATATACGTATCTGTAGAAACTAATGGAACCTTAATTAAATAGATGAATTAGTGTTACTGGAGCATAACCCCAAAAGCATCGAAACTAATTCGGTAACACTCAATATCAAACGAATCATATCATATAAGATTCAATTTCTCCCATTGACCAATTCCATCACGATGGAATCGTGGAAGTTTAATATTGAGTAAGAATCACATTTATTAAATAACTTTAGAACTAATTGCCTTAAATTCATGTGTTTGATCATATCAAACATCCTTTAACAATTCAAATACTCACAATGAATTTTATAACATATGGTTTTCAACACTTCAAATAGAATAACTTGAACCAGTCAAAAAATTCTATCAGTGTTTCAACAGAAAACATATTGAAAGTTCCCGAACCATTCAAGACGTTCAACATTCTGTATTAGTAACACGTAACTAAGTAATGACATTTCATTAACTACGTTACAAATCGAAGAAAACTATCCAAGGCAATTTCTAATTCATTAAACTACATACATCCAATGTATTAGTCTAATAAAACTGTGGCCCAATGACGATCATCGGTTAAATGAGATTTAATCACATCATGAATACAATATTCATTAAATGGATAAGGATATGTGGTGTGAACTTATATCAGACCATATTTTACCATACGAAATAAGCATCTAATGCTTATTTGATAAAACCTCATAAAGCACTGTTCTAAGTTACTTAGTCAACCGAATATTTTCTTAATGTTTATCTTTTCATTAATGACACTACTAGTCACTTTAAAATATGTAACAACTGTTTATAGAGAACAAATAACTATCCAACAGTCACAAGTTCTGATATCAAATATCAAAACAGTTATTAAATATTATTTTAAATAACTAGACATGAGATCTGGTATCCAATACCTACAATTGTCGTATTGTGAGAATCGATATTATCTATACACAACTATACGCATCTACTTTCTTAAGCTTTATAATTTGCATTCAATTATTCATAATAATTGTAAAATAATTGATTAGCAAACTTTGTCAGACACGTGACTTCTAAAAATCACTAAAAGCCAAGAAACGTCATTATAAGATAAACAAATACTAATGGGGTTTGCTTAATGCCGGTCAAGAATCTCAAGACATTAACTGATTCGTGTCAATTCTTACTACATAAGAAACTATTCTTACTAGACTATCATATCTTTAAAAGATATCTATTTAGATTACCTATCGTGACTTAGTAACTAAGTCACTAACCATCTTGATTTTTTTTAAAAGAAAAACAGAATAATAGTTCCCGATGGTTTCAACTAATCCAATAATATCTAAGTCTATTGTCTTTCTAGAACCTATTCTAGAATAACGCAACCATAAGTAAAGTCAGAAAACCTATTCAAGTAATAAGCATGCAGTTGATTAGAAGTATAATTCTATAAACAATATAGAATAAAAGGAAAAACGAAGCAGAATTTTCCATAAAATTACGCACCGCTTAAGTTATGGATTTTTAACCCAACAGTGTCTTCCACTACTTTATGTAATACCGTAATCCCCAACGGAGAATGGGAATTCAATAATTAAATCGAATTCCATAGTGAGAGTACGATCCCATGAATATATTTCGACTCACAGCTTTGGCACGGTCTCGCCTACGTATATTCATTAGGTAGACAACCCATTGTCAATCACTCACCAGTGACTCCTGATTTTGGTCCTGACCGTTTCTCGTTATGACAGCTTTGGCACGTTCACAAGGAGGCGTATCAAGGCTTCACTTGTCAATGACAAACTCAAGCTACCAATGTAGTCCTGACAACTTTGGCACGTTCAGGATTTTCACTTTCACTTGAATTTTTCTAGTATCAATTATTCAACTGGTATGGATAAAATCCCATAACCTACACCCTCACAGCTTTGGCACGATCTCAGATGCAGTTATAGAAAGATACCCATAAACCGTACTAACAAGACGGACCAAGAAACATGTATCCAATACACGTTACTTTAACAGCCTTATTTAAAGCGGGGATTTTCCACAGGATCTACATCAAATGCAGAATTTTAATCTAAATCATTTTCTAAACAATTCAATTCTACCTATAGGAAACATAACTCAATTTAACGATTAAATTTCCGTTAGCGTAGAACCGAAAAATCAAGAAATATATATAGATTATATGCATATGTGAACACTAAAATTAGATTAAATATCAAATATCAAGCATGAATAATGTAATGGATGAAGCATCAGACCTGTTCTGATACCATTTTGTTGGGGTTTTGGGCGATGGGCGCAGGGAAGCGCGGTTCAGGCGAAATAATAATTTGAAACCTTTTCAAATTACCGAATAAATTATTCAATATCTAATATCAATAATTTATTCATATTTTACTTAAACCTATTTATTCAATATCAAATAACGACATAAATATATATGAAATGTCGCAAAACTTTTACGAAAAACGTTTTTCCACAAAATGATGTAAAATGCATTTTTGACCGAACCGACCACCCGACACTTATGGAGACTGTCCAGGTCAGCCACAATAGTGTTAGGGTAGTTCATGGGCTGCCCGAACAGTGACGAACTCACTGTTTGGATAGCCGTCACCCGGTTGGCTCAAAAGTCACCCGGTAACGCCGTTTTTCGCCGTTTTCGCTTATTTCAACTCCGAAACACTTTCTGGCAATTGTTCCAGCTCCCAGAACACATCCAATACATTCATATGACATCAAATTCATTGAAGAATTTCCCTTTTACACAGATCTGATCCACAAACCGAAATTACCAAATTTCATGCTTTAAATCCAATTTTCAAGATTAATCCAATTAATCCACAACACCAATTCAAGTCACCACATATGAATCACCCAAGAACACTTCTAGGAATTACAAGAGTGGTCATAACACTCTAGAATAACAACATGTCATCAAATGAATAAATTGGATCAACATTACCATAATATCATCCAAAATCTACTTCACACATGCCAACACCTCCAATTCCATCCACCACAACCAAAAGCCCCAAATTTAACAAGTAAAGAAAACCCTAGAACTATTATAGGAATCACAAGAACAAGAAACAAAATTTATAAGCTCAAAAGTATAAATAATTACCTTTAATTCTCATTTTCCTAAGCTTTATTTCTTGTTTTTCTTCACTTTTAAGCTTGAATCTTCAAGCAACAATGAAACCCATTTTCCATTTAGAACTCTCGGCCATGGAGCATTATTGTGGAAAAAGAAACAAATTTTTACTTTAAAAAACATGGTAACCGACTTTACAAGGGCAATTTTGTCCATTTGGCACATTTAATCCAATTAAATATAAATTAAACTTTATGTTATCCAATCAAAATTGCACACATTAAGTTTAATTAAATCATACCATTTGTTCCAATAATAATTAAACAAATTTCATAACATTTATGGAAAAAAAGTTTAATTAATTAATTATTCAAATATTTAACAATTAAATATCCAAATAATCAATTAATATAATTATTATATATATATATATGTATTTTTATTTATAATAAATAATAAATAACAAATACATAAATTTATGGCATGTGTCAAAATCTCATTTGATGAATAATTAATATGTATTTAATCGTATTATGTATCAAATACAAATACAGAATAATTACAATTGGCCAAAATCCCCTAATGCATGTGTTATCATTTAACCGATTAAACAATTCGAATTAACTCACTTAATCCGATGAAGTATTATGAATAATCCGTATTATTCATATCGCGTTGCCCAAGTGCTCAACGAGTACACTTCATATTGTGGGACTCTCTAAGTTTAGGTTTATCCGTCACAAAATCCAATTTCATGTCCATAATTCACCCACTCATGAATTATGACGACCACAGATAATGCTAAACTATGCAAGCCGAGGTCATTGCATACGTATAATCCCTCCGTCATAGGCTATCCATATTATACCTGAGGTATAGATAAAAACATCAAACTTGTTCGGTATAATATAGTCGACTTTCAATTTACAATCTCTAAATAACACTCGGAACTGATTTCCTTAGTTATACTACGGCCATGGATTTACTAGATCGCAAACACGTGCGGATGCCTATGCCATGTACACAGGACTAACTCATCATATCTTGATACGCACTGGATATCATGAGCATCAGTCCACACCCAATAAACATGTGGATGTCTGATCATGAATAGATCGGTGACGTGACTGCCATCAAAGTGTGGAGGATAACTCATATATCCCACTGTGGTATCTCAAGTCGAAGGACTACTATGCTCGCTCAACTCGAGAAGATTCCTATTGCGTTGGTGTACCATCTATTAGGAAATCTTCAGTGAGTCGTTCAGTGTCTTATCAAATAAACACATGTATATCTATACGAGTCTCCCGAGACTCATGGTTCATTGGGATAAACCATCGGACCAAGTCACGATATACGAAATGTACCGGTCTCAGCGGATTTTACTAACCGACCCGTGTTAGTAAATCTTGACCATGAACTTTATTTAAGGATATACATCTTATAGTGCAATTCCCAATATCAATTACAAACTACGTTGTAACTGCGCACTACATTGTAAATCCTAGGTTCTTTGTCTAATATACACGTATCACTAAACCAGATTCAGTTTCAATCTAATTGTAATTGAATATCCGATCGTAATTATACCGAATATGTGTATAAAAGACAATGGTGCTACAATTTAATTAAGTAATATTATGGAAAATAGAAATTTTTGTATTTATGAATCGGACATAAATACGATCCGGATTTGCACTCCGAGCACCAACCCTAACAATAACATGAAATACAACTTAATACTCATAAGTATGTACTCAATAACAATACACTTATAACTCTGTCATGGACACTTTAACTCATTTTACACACAATCTTGACTATACAATTGACTGATACACGATTTTACTCTGACTCTGATTGAACTGTGTCTCAGACTTGACCTGGTGGACCCAAACACCATCCGGACATACCTGTAAAACAAAAATACTAGGAATGTGGGGGTTAGATCGTTTAAACGACCTAGTGAGTGGACAACTTTAAAACTAAAACTGAAATATTTAACAAAGAAATTCATTCTTCTGAATTCGAAACCATCTCAAGAAAAACTGATCTTTTCTAAATATTCTTTTCTTATCTGAAAAGAATTCTCCTTCTGGAAAAACCTTTCTGAAAATCCTTTATGTTTGTAAGACTCTAGGACTTTCTATAAAACTAAATTCTTTCTGAAAATCTTTAATAAAACTGTCATGTGTCTGAAAATCATATCTCTGAAAACCTTTATCTGAAAATCCGACGCATTGGGGCGTTACGTATCGCCATCCACCAACTATTTCCATCAATTTTTTACCATTGATGTAAGTCATGTGGTCCTACTACATTTAAATTCAAAATTTGTGTTGGCTTCCTCAACACACAACTAGACTTCAGCCCAGGTTCGTTTAATTCCGATTAAATGAATTTGCCGTCGCTACATAATTAAATCCAATTTAATTAAATAATTATGCCTCGTAAAATTATTACGATAGTCGCTTACGAATTAAATCTAAATTAATTCATTCGCCCGAATTAAAATCCAATTTTAATTTCGTATTGAAATCCGATTTCAATTAATATATCCGATACATTATTTTAGCCCAAATAAATAAATAAAATAGAAAAATCCAATTTAACTATTAAATTTATTTTATCGATTAATTCTAAATTAATCGCATTCTCTCTTCTATAAGAATTTAATCCCAGATTAATTCTTGCCGCAATTAATCCCAGATTAATTTTCTCTCTCATAATTAATCCCAGATTAATTCGATCTGAGCCAAATGTCATTGGTGAATCTTTGGGAAGCGACCCAAGAGATTCCTGGATATGTTAGCAGTAAATACGGTTATCGGACTATCCGAACACATGTGTATCCCGTACCATGTTCTCACCGATTTACAAGACATGGTTGGCTTCTAGCAAAGCACCGTGCCTACCCGATTCTCCAGAAATATTCACCGAGGAATATCAACTGTATCAGACGTAGTAATACTAATATAATGTAATGCGTAATACGATCCAGTATCGGATGTCATATGCTAGGCCTAGGGCTGGTTTTGTGTTTGCTCTGTACGAAGCATATATCGGATCCCGTGTAACTAATCTCTGTAATCGGGAAGTCATGACCTAGTCATACTATCCCGATAGCTACAGCTTTTAAGAGTATTAGTTCCATATCCTGTGTGACCATCATCTCCATATGACTGAAGTGATACTCCCATCTTGACATCACATCTAATACACTACGATTCTCAGTAAACCCAATATAGGCATACACAGAACCTGTTAAAGCTCTAGACGACAAATACTAAAGTAAATTGATTGTCGCAAGTAATAGCGACGTAAGTATCAGGTTAAAGATCACATACACCTACCCTGATTCGGATTCCCATAGACACATAGTCATACTACCAATGGGATTCCAAGTGGTTGTATCCAGAGCGAACTGTTCCCGGTCCAACGACTAACATAACCTCTTATTACACTTGCATAAGTATCCAATACCTAAATAAATGAGAACTATGTCGTTAAGCTTCCATAACGCGCACAAGTGTAATACTAGTCTATTCCGCATTATCAATGTCCAGTCTCGATAATACTTCGACTACAGATATTTAATGATTAAACCGTTCATAGATTAATATTGTCTCATATCTTATTAATCTGATTTAATCATATGGACTTTTATCATTAATATATATCCAAGTAATCCAATTACAATAATGATAAAATAGCAATTTCCTTTTGTCACATAGTTAATTTGTACAAAAATACAATGTTCTTTACAAATAGTGATGTTATGGGTCATAATTGTCCAACAATCTCCCACTTGGCCTATAGCCAATCACTCAAGTATCTAACACATGAACTATGTACATGTCGCTCAAACGTTTGCTGAGATATAGCCTTCGTCAGCGGATCTGCAATGTTATCATCTAATGTGATCTTCTCGATCGTCACATTGCCATGATGTATGATCTCACGAATCAGATGAAATCGTCAAAGTACATGTTTGGATCGTTGATGAGACCGTGGTTCCTTAGCCTGTGCGATAGCCCCATTATTGTCACAATACAAAGGTACGTGCTCAGCTGCTAACAGAACTACTCCTAATCCAATTAGGAATTTATGGATCCAAACTGCTTCTTTTGCTGCCTCAGCTGAAGCAATATATTCCGCTTCTGTTGTTGAATCGACAACAGTCTCTTGCTTGGAAGATTTCCAGCTCACTACTCCGTTGTTCAAACAAAATATGTACCCTGATTGCGACTTACAGTCGTCTTTATAGATTTGGAAACTTGCATCGCTGAACCCAGTCACCTCAAGTTCTCATTCCCCATAGACTAAGAAAGCATCTTTAGTTCGTCTAAGATACTTAAGGATGTTCTATACATCAATCCAGTGACCATCACCTAGATCGTCCTGATAGCGACTGCACATACTCAAAGCATATGAGCATCATGTCGCGTACATATCATGGCGTACATGATCGATCTGACTGCTAAAGTATACGAGATCCAAATCATTGTATCTCTCTCATCTTGAGTTTTAGGACACATATCCTTCGATAGAGAGACACCATGTGACACCGGAAGAAACCCCTTCTTGGACTGATCCATGTTCAATCTTTTCAACACTTTGTCAATGTACGAGCTCTGGGAGAGTGCTAGCAGCTTTCTAGATCTATCCCGATAGATCATTATTCCTAGAATAAAGGCTGCCTCTCCCAGGTCTTTTATGGAGAATTTTAATGAAAGCCAAGCTTTCACCGATTGTAGCATGGGAATGTCATTGCCAAGAAGCAATACATCATCAACGTATAGGAAAATGAATGTCAGTACGCTCCCACTAACCTTCTTATAGACACAAGAATCATATTCGTTTTGAATGAAACCATATTCTTTTATGATCTCATCAAAACGATGGTTCCAAGAACGCGATGCTTGCTTTAATCCATAAATGGATCGGTTTAACTTGCAAACCTTGTTTGCATGTCTTGGTATGACAAAACCGTGAGGTTGTTGCATATAAACATCCTCCAAAAGGTTTTCGTTAAGGAAAGCGGTTTTGACATCCATCTGCCATATTTCATAATCGAAATATGCAGCAATAGCAAGCATTATCCAAATGGATTTAACCATGGCAACATGTGAAAAGGTTTCGTCGTAATCGACACCATGTCGTTGACGATACCCTTTAGCTACAAGCCTAGTTTTGTACGTTTGTATGTTGCCTGGCATGTCTGTCGTCTTTTTGAAGACCCATTTACAACCAATAGGCATAATACCTTATGATACATCAACCACTGTCCAAACTTGGTTGGTATACATGGAATCCATTTCAGACTTCATGGTTTCTTACCATAAAGCGGAGTCGATACCTTTTATCACTTCCTCATACGTAGCAGGTTCATCTTCCTTAATAAGATTAATGTCTACATGAGGTGAGATCAGTAACCTATACCTCTCAGGTTGTTTTCTGATTCTCCCCGACTTACGCGGTTCTTGTGTATCAGAAGATTATGGAACAGTCTCATCCCTGATGGACTGTTGGTGTTCCGTGAGGGGGTCGGTGCTAGGAATATTATCACTCTGATTTTCATCGAGTTCTACTTTCCTCCCACTTACCACTGCAATCATGAATTCCTTTTCTAGGAAAACTGCATGAAGAGAAACAAATATTTTATTCTCTTGTGGGTTGTAGAAATAATATCCTTTCATTTCCTTAGGATAACCTACAAATAGGCACTTATCCGATTTGGGTTCTAGTTTGGTACTATCTAAACGTTTAACATATGCCCAACATCCCCAAATCTTCAGGAATAAGAAACCTGATTTCTTTCCTGTCCATATTTCATATGGAGTCTGTTCAACAGACTTTGACGAAACCTTATTTAAAATAAGTATTGTACTGTTTAATGCGTATCCCCAGAAGGAAATAGGTAGCTCTGTGTGACTCATCACTGACCTTACTATGTCCAACAAAGTTTGTTTTCTCCATTCGGACACACCGTTCAATTGAGGTGTTTCAGGAGGAGTCCACTGTGAAAGAATATCATATTCTTTCAAGTAATTTTGAAACTCATTACTCAAGTATTCTCCACCACGGTCCAACTGCAATGTTTTAATACTTTTGCCAGTCTATTTTTTTACTTCGTGTCGAAACTCTTTGAATTTCTCAAAAGTTTCCGACTTGTGTTTCATAAGATACACATAACCATAACGCGATGCATCATCCATAAAGGTTACAAAGTATTCATAACCACCTCTAGTTTGGCTAGACATGGGCCCGCATACGTCACTATGAATGAGGGCTAACAGCTCGGTGGCACGTACACCTTTACCACTAGGGTGTTTTAGGCATTTTGCCTAATAAACAAGATTCGCAGACATCATATGAATTAGGATCAAATCCATCCAAGTATCCATTATTCGAAAGTGTGGATATATGAGTTTTGTTAATGTGTCTTAAACGACAATGCCACAAATAAGTCTCATCTGTTTTACTCAGTTTGAGATTTTTGTTTGTCATGTTATATGTTTGAGATTCGTTTATATTCAAAATATAAAGACCATTCTTCATATCTGCTGTACATATCTCAATATCATCTTTATAAACAAAACACCCAGTGTTCCTGAATACAAAGGTATACCCACATCGGGTTAAACTAGATACATAGATAATACTCATATTCAAACTATGTACAAAATAACAGTCTCCTAATGTAAGTACATGCCTAGAGGGCAGATTCAAAACATAGGTGCCAACGGCCAAAACGACGACTCTCGTCCCATTTCTGACTCGCAGGTCGATCTCCCCTGAAGCCAGTCTCCTGCTAATCTACAGATCCTGCATATCAATACATATGTTAGTTCCACATCCAGTATCAAAAATCTAATTCTTAAAACTGGTAGTAGACATGTTTATTTCAATAACAAACATACATGAAGCCGGAGCCTTGCCCTCCTTCGCTTCCTTCAAGTCCGCCTTGAACTTACGGCAATCACACTTCTAGTGACCCCATTTGCCACATTGTAGGCAGACATCTTGAGATATGTCATTTGTCTTCCCAGAAGACTGTGACGATTGAGCCTTGCCCTTATTCCTCTTCTTTTTCTTCACACCCCAGAAGTCTTCGGCCAAGCCTTACCCTTCTTGGATGTCGAAGTAAGATGCGCCTCACGCTTCTTACCTTTCAGAAGCTCTGGCTCTGCCTCTTTCAACATAGCCATTAACTCTCCAAGATTTTTCTCTTGGTTCATCATATTACAGTTCATGATGAACCCGCCCCAGCAGTCGGGCAGAGACTGTAAGATCAAATATATGGAAGTCTTGGCCTCGAAGGTAATGCCCAGCTGACCCAGCTGTTCGATGTCAGCAATCATCTGCGACACATAGTGTTCGACAGATGTACCCTCTGACATACGAGAGCGAAATAGCTTCTTCTGTAAATCATACTTCTGAGATATAAGATTAGATCTATGAAGATCCTTCAACTTCAACATCATTGCATAAGGATCCAATCCCTTTTTGAGGACGAAACTGAGGAGTCATTGCAGCAAGAATAACAGATTGAGTAGTAAAGTTATCATCACGATGAGTCTTCCAAAGCTCATGCTTTACTGGCCGCTCAAGTCCGGGCTCAGGCCCGAGAGGTCTCTCTATTACATAGAGCAACTTCTCAGCTCCTAGGACTATCCTGAGGTTCATTTCCCAATCTGGAAAATTTACGCCGTTAAAGACATTCTCACCCATGATTATGTTCCTAACGCTTATCTTTCCAGCTATTTTGATTGCTATAGTCCAACTATCCAATCAAATGTTTTGTGTAAACTCAAATACAATGGTTATTATAGTCCAACTATATAACCAACTACAAATGGAGTAGTATTGAGTACAGTCTAACTGTTCAAAGAAAACAATAAATAAATAATATTAGTCCAACTAATATATATAATAACGAGAAATAATAATAGAGCGAGCATATTAGCGAGTATTAAATGAAATTGTAAATTTAATAATAGCCTCCCACTAATTTTCGGCGAGCCTATAACTCTCCGTTGAGTACTCGGGAAACCTAGTTTCCTAGTAGGCTAAGATCCCGTTAAATAATACACAATATTGACTTTGGCCAACATGCTGTATAAAATTTAACTAGGTATATCTCTAAGATCAATTGGATCTCATCCAATTCCTAGATCCGGTAGGTGGACATCCAAGTCTGAAACATATATCTAATATATTTCCTAACCCGTTTCCTCTGAATCAACTAAGCATTGGCTGGCTCAACAAGCTTAATGATTACAGTTAAGCGCAACCCATTGACAGTGGGAAATCTTCGTAATCTACGTCGATGAACAAGAGTGACCTTGACTTTGGCCAACAAATCACAACTGCCCAAGACATGCGATATTAAGAAAGCTTTCATGGTTCAAACACATCCGTGATAGACAATGATCTTGACTTTGGCCAACAAATCAAAGCCAATCTTGGATCTTAAGAGAGAACCACTCAATGGAAGGAAACACTTAATATTAAAAGTAAGGGCGTTTTCGTAAATTGGCAACAAATTTATTATCCTTGATTAGGTCTCATCATACACCCTTAAACATGCATTCTAAAAGCATAATAAGGTGCGATAAATATAATAATGATATGCGGATGGATATATAAATACAATTTGTTCCTAGAACAAATCTCTATCTCGCTAGCACTTTACATTCTTCTATATACCCATTTACATAACACTATAAGAAAATTCATTTATATTGAGAGGAATTGGTGAGAAGATAAATATAATGAGAAGAAGAGGTGATATGGTGGACACACAGGTCCAATTTCAAATAAATACAATATTTACAATAATTTCCAAAATTGCCCCACCCATCTAATATCATTCCGATATACATTATTCAAACAAATACATCCAAGCATTCACACATAGCATGTTGTCAATCAATGTAATCCAATTAATTAATTCTTCAATTAATGACCATCCAATGTTCATACAACGATTTGATTTGAGCGAGTCCAACTCGTTTAAGAATAAATACTCAAAGTAAATATTCTTAAATTATATCGAACTACAATATTAAATCTAATTTAAATTGTATTCAATATCTATTCAAGTTTAATTCCAAATTAAACAATTACACTTATTCTGTAATAATAATGCCTTTTTAGACTTGGATTCCAAATCCAATCCAAATGATCTCAAAGGCCTATTTAGCATCAAATCTCAATTCTATTAGGTCCAATGGGCTTTAATTAATTCTTTAGGCATGGACTTTTGGCCATTATGGATCAAGCCCATAATGTCTTGGCCTATTTAGGAATCACCCTATGCCAAAAATTAAACTTGGCCCATTAGGCCCAATTAGATTATTAAAGGCATAAAAGTCATATTTTGGTCTTTTATGGAAATAGTTTAGGCCCAATTGGATCTAACCCAATTGTCCTCAACCAAACTTGGCCCAACCAAGCCCATTAATCCAAATATAACCAAATTAGCCCAATTAGTATTTTAGGGACTAATTTACATTAATACAATATTCCAAATATTACATTAATCCAATTTAAGTGTAATTAACATAACTAATTAATTAATCTAATATTTCAAAAATATTAATTAATTTTATTAACCATGCTTATCATTCCAATTCATGTCCAACACAAATTGAAGCAAAATCAAGTCTCCAACAACATGCTTCTCACGTCAATGACAAGAAATTAACATCCAATTTGATTCCAATCCAATTAAATCAACGTTCAACATATATTTCATGCCATTAACACATCCAAATGTCAAAATTTAAAAAATCACCATGAGTAAATCTAGGGTAGTGTTCGACCAACATATGGGAATTAGGGAAATTTGATCCAATCAATTTTTCAAGAAAATCCAACAATGCACAACTCCAAGTTATCATCATCTAACATCAACCAACAACTCAATTTTGAATTTTCATGCTCCAAGCAAAAATTCCTAATTAAAGTTTATGAACCCTAGATTTCAAAATCATATTTAGCAAGGCTCTAGATACCATTGTTAGTCACTAAGTGATGAGTGATAAATGTATCACTATTTCCCACTCATTTAACTTAATATTTTGTATAGTTTCTTGAGTTTTGTGAATATTTTGATGTGTTTTGTGTTATTTTGTAGATAAATAAAGTTTCATGACATTCTGGAGGTGATTTGGAGCAAAACTGTGAAATTTGGTGAAATTTGGCACAAAGGGTATTTTGGTAATTTTGGACGTCCCGACACAAATTTTGGTAATTTTGGACATCCCGACACCGAAATAAAGTTTCAAGATATTCTGGAGGTGATTTGGAGCAAAATTGTGAAATTTGACAAAAAGGGTATTTTGGTAATTTTGGGCATCCCGACACCGAGGGTATTTTGGTAATTGCACCACCATGCCACATGTCGAAGATTCAACGAGCCGTCATTTTTAGCACACCATGCCACGTGTCGAAAATTCAGCGATCCAAAAAAAATAATAATAAAAAAATAAAAATCAGAAAAATAATAAAAAAATAAAAATCAGAAAAATAATAATAAAAAATTAGATTTTTTTGCCTATAAATAGATTTCGAATTTTTAGTTTCAAATGTACCTCTTCCTCTTAAATCCTTATAAATAAAAGAGAGTTCTGTTTATTTTCTTTTTTTATTCAGTTTTATTTAAGCTTTGTAGTAGTAATTCTATCCATCCATGAGGGGGTAACCTCTTCATGCTGAGGTAATAAGGTAATTCTTTTACTATTGCTTTTTAGATTAATCTCCCTTAAAATATGATATATAAACTATTTAAAATCAGATTAATAAAGGATACCGCCATTCCGGACGGTTGGTTATTTAATTTAATCTGGTTAACCTGACTTAATGAGGATACCGCCACACTGGACGGTTGGTTTAAGTTTATATTTCTGTTCCGCCTTATGGCTGGTATATTTGAATTTGACTTAATCAGGATACCGCCATTCTGGACGGTTGGTTTAAAATATCACAAGTTAATATATTATTATTTTATGGGAGATATCTAAATAGTATATAGTAGAAGTTATTTCCTTTTACCTTAGCATTTCATTTATTTATTTTAATTACTTTCTGCAATTTCATTTTCTGTCTTTTAAGTTTATATCAGCTTTAGTTATGTGTTGTAACTAAGTTAAATATCTAGGGTTGTGATTAAATCTAATATCACCGGATTTAAAAAGGGTTAGATTATAGTTTGGGTAATTAAAGAGTTATTTGTTGAGTCATAATCTTAATGCTTTTTATTAATTGGCCATTAATAAAATTGATTTAGATAAACTTAAAATGAACTAGACATATGGATTTTAAGTTTAAGACCTTAGTCTCAACAACCCACGATCTTCTTTAAGGATAGATAAACCTTTAATAGATTTCCTTACAGGATAGGAATATACCTGTTGGGCGGGGGTAGTCTTAATTGGAACTTAACCTTAATGAATCTAGGTAATTTAATTGACATAGACATATGATTCAATTGGATTAAAACTAGGTATTTGTAAATGATCATTCGAAAGAGGCTTTTACATAATTTAGTGTTCCAGATTAATAATTCAATAATTTACCCAACTATGATTTAACTACTTCATCTTTTAATTGATATTAGAAAGATTCACAACCCTAGATCTTTGAATCTTTTTATTTTCCTTAGTATTTTCTTTTATCTTTTTATCTTTTTATTTATTTAGAAAATCTACAAATCAAATCATTCAAGCAATCAATTCCCTTCTCCCTCAATTAGATATTTGTAAATAAATAGTATCAACAATTAATAACAATAGTAGGAATTAAGTCCTCGTGGGATCGATATTTTTATACTACTTGAACGATACGTGCGCTTGCGTTATACGTGTGTGTTTACGCCGGTCAAGTTTTTGGCGCCGTTGCCGGGGACTTATTTTTCTTGAGTTGTTAATTTTGAAACTATCTAAATTACTTATATCTAATTTTCTTTCTTTTATTTTGTAATTTTTATTTCTTTTGTTTTCAGGTGATTAAAAAAAAATGGAACACTATGGGAAATTGAGAAATCACGAACTTTACAAGAAGATACACCCCAATCTGGGAGCAACAGTCTAGTTTTCTGAGGCCTGTTGTCCAGCCCAACAATTATCACTGGAATTCAGAATCAAGCAATACTACATTTGCTCAACAGAATGAAATGGGGAGATGTGTAATTTGTGATGGCAACCACCCGAGCGATGAATGTATTTACCTTTCAGAGTGGCATAATTTTTGGAATCAACCAGGTACGAAGAATCATCACATTTTCTATCTTATCCACCATCTTCCTTCGATTCTTATCAAGAACCAGATCCATCAGAGGAAGATCAATTAATTCACATGTTCAAAGAACAAGCAGTTCGATTTGATGCACAAATTCAGAGTAACGCAGGATCCATACAGAGAATGACAGATCAGATCAGACAATTAATAGAAAACCAGAGCTATATACCTCAAGAATCATTTTCAGATGAAGCCTCAGAGTACCAACATTTCACGATGACACTTTAGCAAAAGAGGAGGCTGAGGAAATCAAGAACCAGAGGTATCAGTTCAGGAACCCGAACCGACAAAGTCTCGATTTGATTTCTATTTTCAGATTCTGACGAGGATGAAACTGAGCTGTTTGTGCCAACTGCATCAAAAATTGAGGATGAAATTCTGTATTCTCAAAATGAAGATCTTGGAGATTCCATTGCACAAATGTTTGATGAAGATCTACCTGAGCTAATCATTTCAACCAGATCAGAGGATGAAGACCTAAAATCTAACATTTCTTTTCAGGTTGACAATTTTGAAACATGTATTTCACAGATGACAGATGAAGAGTTGAATGCAGAAATTTTCAAATACATCTGTGAAGAAAATGTGGAGCAAGAAACAGAGCAAATGGAGGAGCAAATGTCTGACTTTATTAAAGATCCAGAGCATTCAGGAGAAACATCGCTGTTTTGGGGAGTACAAACCAAAGATATCAAACAGAAGCTTGACAGAATGGAACTTCCATTCCAAGTCAAGCATCATACAAGACCTCCTGATTTTCTTTCTTTCTTTTCAGGAACCACTGGAGCAACAAAGATTAAAAAGGTGGCACAAGCACTGAATGAGACAAAACTATTTTTGCCACTTTACCGTTGGAAGAGACCATTCAAAAGCAACGCTCACGGAATTGTCTTTGATCGGACATCCAAAACGACGCTGAAACCTCCTTAACATGATTTCAGTCACGTCTGGCTGAAGACGAAAAATTTAGCGCTAGCAGGGAGGCACCCATGCAATTTGTTGTAATTTATTTTCATATTTTGTGTGAACTTTTTAAATTTTGTGTGTTATTTTGTAGGGAAAAGCACAAATGGAGCATTTTAAGACAGAAGGAATGGTGTTTGACAATCACAAAAAGGAGAGCTAATTCATTTGTGATGGCTGAGTAAAGAATGATTTCTTGAGACGCATCCTAATGAATTTATACTAACAAGTGGCGTATTGCGTACACAATTCTGTTGCCTTAATTATTGCTTTGATTTGCTTTTCTATTGAAATTATCTTTATTTTCGTAGACAGGATCCAGACTTTTTGACCTTTCACGATTTCTTTTGTTGTTTAGCTAACAAGCTTCCTTTGGAAGATACTAGTGCTATTATTACTCACCCTTTTCAGGTACTATAAATTCAGCCCGTCATTGCACTTTTGAAGGCATCCATAGTTGAGAAAGAAATACATAAAAAATGGAAGCCACTTCAAGAAGACGAGTTGAGAACATCTGTGTATTTTGCGGTAGTACTATTGGTACTAAACCACAATACATAGAAGCAGCACAGGAATTGGGTCGAGTCTTAGCAGCAAGGAATATGCACTTAATATATGGCGGAGGCAATCTTGGACTAATGGGGATCGTTTCAAAGCCGTACAAGAAGGAGGCAGTCATGTTTGGGAATCATCCCAAAACCCTTGGCAGAGGCGAATCTTATTGGATCATCAAACGGAGAGGAACTGATCGTGCCAGGTATGTCTGAACGACTGGTAGAAATGATTAACCGTTCTGATGCTTTTATTGCTTTGCCAGGTGGCTTGGGCACATTGGAGGAAATTTTATAGTACTATCTTGGGCGAACCTGAACATACACCAGAAACCGCTTGGATTGCTTAACGTTGATGGATTTTATGATTTTCTTTGTGTGTTTCTTGATGATGTTCGGAGAAATGGGTTCGTGTCAAAACCTATGAAAGAACTCTTATTCACTGCCAGAACTGCACCGGATCTAATTGATCAACTCGTAGCCTTTGAACCACAAGTTGACCCTATCATTTCAAAGATAAAATGGTCCGATGATGATCGTGGTAAGAAGCGTCGAATAAATCTGGATCTTAACCTTTAATTTCCTGTAGAATTTCAGCCAACTAGGTACGATTTTCTAAACTCTTCTTCTATTTTTTAAGACATTGGGGACAATGTCTCATTTAGGTTTGGGGGTGAGGAATAGTTAATAGTACTTGTTTGTATTATGTTTTTAGTTTTAGTCCAAAATTTTTCGAAAATACAAAAAAATTAAAAATTAATAAAAACAAAGGGCATTTATAAAGCTAGGTAATGGTTTTGTGTCTTCCTTCACTCACTACCTTTTTATAAGGAAAAGCTGTGGAGGCACCTAGATAATCATTCACTTGTAGCGTGTTGTGACAGACTAGTTTGGAGGACTCGTTGTTTATTCCTGACAACAAGCGATAAGAGCCTAAGGGGCTTGGGTATTTAAGTGAGCCTCGCTCCACCTCCCTCTGGGGAATCTACAACGGGAAGTCCATTCGACAGTTAGTCACACACCATAAACTGAGCCTTTGATTAAACTCTTAAAAAAAAAATTGTAAATTATAGTTTATGACTAGTAGAAATTTTTTGTTGTTATGTTGACTAAAAAGATGAAATTGGTAAGAAATAGTTGTGTAGGAATTCCCACTCCTGAGACGTATTTCAAACCTAATTCAAAACAAGTTAATTTTTGTTTATTCACTTTTGAATTATTAAATCTGTAAATTCTCCATAACACTGACTAAAATGAATCTTCATATACTTAGTTAGCAGATATTATCAACATACATGGTAACATACAGACATATGCTAAAATTGAAAAGTTTGTAATATCCAGTACTCTAGTTCATTTGGAGGAAACATCTAAAAAAATAGTGATGGAATAAAAAATAAAAAATAAAAAAATAAAATATCTGAGATCCGAGTTATTAAGTCTGTAAGGGTATTTTAATACCTAGTGCCCTAAAACCAACTGTTTGGGAGTCATTGGCCCAAAACTCGTATAGGCTGGTTTGAATGGGCCAGATAAAAAAATGATGAAAATTTATATATATGTATATATCTGAAGTCTGAGTAATTAAGTCCTTAGGGGTGTCTAACACCTGATGCCCTAAAGCCAACTGGTTGGGAGTCACGACCCAAAGCTCGCTACATAGATGGAAGGTATTGTATATAAATAAAAAATAGAGAAAAAATCAAAGAAAAAATCAGAAAAATCAGAAAATTTATTCCATTACTACAAAAAGATGTGAATTCTGATAAAACTTTAGGACAAAAATATTACTCTCTTATCAACTGCATTTATGACCGTTGTGGGCAAAAATGAGTTGTTTAATATTTTGTTGGCTGTGTATATGAAGAATGGTAAAAATAATCGGAGAATTTACTTATTTAGTAATTAGAATGAAACAAAACAACTACTAAACTTGGAGTAGAAGTTTCATCTAATGAGTCACTGACTTCTTTATTCTCTTTTCTCTTGTCTTTTTGCTTTTGTATGCATTAGTTTCACTTCCTTTTTACTTTTGTAATTGTTTGTGGGTATCATTGCTGTAAACCTTCACGAGACTACAACTCGTCCACTAGGGACACCTAGGGGTTTAAAGGCTTGTTGCATATGCTAAATGCATCGTGATCCCTACGAAAATGGCTTAGTTAAATTTTATTATGTTATTTTATTTTGTATTTTGCTCGAGGACTAGCAAAATGTTAGGTTTGGGGGTGTGATGAGTGATAAATGTATCACTATTTCCCACTCATTTAACTTAATATTTTGTATAGTTTCTTGAGTTTTGTGAATATTTTGATGTGTTTTGTGTTATTTTGTAGATAAATAAAGTTTCATGACATTCTGGAGGTGATTTGGAGCACAACTGTGAAATTTGGTGAAATTTGGCACAAAGGGTATTTTGGTAATTTGTGGACGTCCCGACACAATTTTGGTAATTTTGGACATCCCGACACCGAAATAAAGTTTCAAGATATTCTGGGGTGATTTGGAGCAAAATTGTGAAATTTGACAAAAGGGTATTTTGGTAATTTTGGGCATCCGACACCGAGGGTATTTTGGTAATTGCACCACCATGCCACATGTCGAAGATTCAACGAGCCGTCATTTTTAGCACACCATGCCACGTGTCGAAAATTCAGCGATCCAAAAAAAATAATAATAAAAAAATAAAAATCAAAAATAATAAAAAAATAAAAATCAGAAAAATAATAATAAAAATTAGATTTTTTTGCCTATAAATAGATTTCGAATTTTTAGTTTCAAATGTACCTCTTCCTCTTAAATCCTTATAAATAAAAGAGAGTTCTGTTTATTTTCTTTTTTATTCAGTTTTATTTAGCTTTGTAGTAGTAATTCTATCCATCCATGAGGGGGTAACCTCTTCATGCTGAGGTAATAAGGTAATTCTTTTACTATTGCTTTTTAGATTAATCTCCCTTAAAATATGATATAAAACTATTTAAAATCAGATTAATAAAGGATACCGCCATTCCGGACGGTTGGTTATTTAATTTAATCTGGTTACCTGACTTAATGAGGATACCGCCACACTGGACGGTTGGTTTAAGTTTATATTTCTGTTCCGCCTTATGGCTGGTATATTTGAATTTGACTTAATCAGGATACCGCCATTCTGGACGGTTGGTTTAAAATATCACAAGTTAATATATTATTATTTTATGGGAGATATCTAAATAGTATATAGTAGAAGTTATTTCCTTTTACCTTAGCATTTCATTTATTTATTTTAATTACTTTCTGCAATTTCATTTTCTGTCTTTTAAGTTTATATCAGCTTTAGTTATGTGTTGTAACTAAGTTAAATATCTAGGGTTGTGATTAAATCTAATATCACCGGATTTAAAAAGGGTTAGATTATAGTTTGGGTAATTAAAGAGTTATTTGTTGAGTCATAATCTTAATGCTTTTTATTAATTGGCCATATAAAAATTGATTTAGATAAACTTAAAATGAACTAGACATAGGGATTTTAAGTTTAAGACCTTAGTCTCAACAACCCACGATCTTCTTTAAGGATAGATAACCCTTTAATAGATTTCCTTACAGGATAGGAATATACCTGTTGGGCGGGGGTAGTCTTAATTGGAACTTAACCTTAATGAATCTAGGTAATTTAATTGACATAGACATATGATTCAATTGGATTAAAACTAGGTATTTGTAAATGATCATTCGAAAGAGGCTTTTACATAATTTAGTGTTCCAGATTAATAATTCAATATTTACCCAACTATGATTTAACTACTTCATCTTTTAATTGATATTAGAAAGATTCACAACCCTAGATCTTTGAATCTTTTTATTTCCTTAGTATTTTCTTTTATCTTTTTATCTTTTTATTTATTTAGAAAATCTACAAATCAAATCATTCAAGCAATCAATTCCCTTCTCCCTCAATTAGATATTTGTAAATAAATAGTATCAACAATTAATAACAATAGTAGGAATTAAGTCCTCGTGGGATCGATATTTTTATACTACTTGAACGATACGTGCGCTTGCGTTATACGTGTGTGTTTACGCCGGTCACTAAGACATGCCACAAGATCCTAAACATAATTTTATGTGTGAAATAAACAAGTAAAGTGGCGGAATCACTTACATTGTATATGGAGAAATTTCAAAAATTTCTTTTGGATGAAGCTCCAAGCTTGTTGTTTGTGTTGTTTGTTCATTGGGTGAGTTTCCCTATCACCTCAATTGACTCCTCCAAGTGCTAGCTTTGATGAAATTTTGAAGCAAAATTTCACAAGAAATGAGAACAAGTTTTGGCCAAGGTGAAAGAGAGAAGAGAGTGAATAAAATGTGTTTCCAAAACTTGGTTGTTGTGTGTGTTTATAAAGTTAATTAATAAAGCCAACTACTTCCATCAATTTTTGACCATTGATGTAAGTCGTGTGGTCCCACCACATTTAAATTCAAAATTTGTGTTGGCTTCCTCAACACACAACTAGACTTGGGCCCGGGTTCGTTTAATTCCAATTAAACGAATTTACCGTCGCTACATAATTAAATCCTATTTAATTAAATAATTATGCCTCGCAAAATTATTACGATAGTCGCTTACGAATTAATTCTAAATTAATTCGTTCGCCCGAATTAAAATCCAATTTTAATTTCATATTGAAATCCGATTTCAATTATATATCTGATATTATTTTAGCCCAGATTAATTCTTGCCGCAATTAATCCCAGATTAATTTTCTCTCTCATAATTAATCCCAGATTAATTCTATCTGAGTCAAATATCATTGGTGAATCTTTGGGAAGCGACCTAAGAGATTCCTGGATATGTTGGCAGTAAATTTGGTTATCGGACTATCCAAACACATGCGTACCTCGTACCATGTTCTCACCAATTTACAAGACATGATTGGCTTCTAGAAAAGCACCGTGCCTACCCAATTCTCCAGAAATATTCACCGAGGAATATCATCTATATCAGGCGTAGTAATACTAATATATTATAATGCGTAATACGATCTAGTATCGGATGTCACATGCTAGGCCTAGGGTTGGCTCTGTGTCTGCCCCGTACGAAGCATATATAGGATCCCGTGTAACTAATCTCTGTAATCGGGAATTCATGACCTAGTCATACTATCCCGATAGCTGTAGCTTTTAAGAGTATTAGTTCCGTATCCTGTGTGACCATCATCTCCATATGACTGAAGTGATACTCCCATCTTGACATCACATCTAATACACTACGATTCTTAGTAAACCCAATACAGGCGTACACAGAACCTGTTAAAGCTCCAGACGACCAATACTAAAGTAAACTGATTGTCGCAAGTAATATCGACGTAAGTCTCAGGTTAAAGATCACATATACCTAACCTGATTCGGATTCCCATAGACACATAGTCATACTACCAATGGGATTCCGAGTTGGTCTATCCAAAGCGAACTGTTCCCGGTCCAACGGCTAACAAAACCTCTTATTACACTTGTATAAGTATCCAATACCTAAATATATGAGAACTATGCCGTTAAGGTTCCATAACGCGCACAAGTGTAATACTAGTCTATTCTACATTATCAATGTCCAGTCTTGATAATACTTCGACTAGGGATATTTAATGATTAAACCGTTCGTGGATTAATATTGTCTCATATTTTATTAATCTGATTTAATCATATGGACTTTTATCATTAATATATATCCAAGTAATCCAATTACAATAAGGATAAAATAACAATTTCCTTTTGTCACATAGTTAATTTGTACAAAAACACAATGTTCTTTACAAATAGTAATGCTATGGGTCATAATTATCTAACAGAGAGAACATTCATACTGCGCGTCGCGATGTTAAGTGTTGAGCATCGCCACACCCACATAAACAGAGTTGAGACACAGGGCACCTCCTTGTTACGCGTCGCGACACAAGATATTTGGTTTCACGACACTTGCCCAATTTCAAGACTAAACATCAAACTTTCAATGATAATACTCAAAGTGATCCCCAACACTCTCATCCAAACTTCAACTCAACTTATCATAAACTCATTTCATGTCCTCAATCAAACCCAAGTCATTATCTTTTATGATCAATTCACAAAATATAATCCATCCATACACAATTGGCCAAGGGCTTGATCACACTACATTGGGAGCTTTCAACTCCAAACCAAAGAATCCAAGTCTAAATATTTTCATTTTCCTTAAAACACAAAAAAAAAATCCCACTCCCTTATCACTTTCGGACAACCCCCTCTAAATTGGGGAAACTTGTATATGTTGATAAACAAATCTAATACATACTTATATCTATATGAAATGGCATGACTACATATGTTATCAACTTGTCTCAAGCTCAAATGCTCAAAGTATAAAACTAGGGCTCATGAGCATTTTGAAAATAAGAACAAAGATTCATGCACCAACCGAAATTAGAGAAGGAAAAGGATTATGGGACTCACATGCTTGGAATGAAGCTTGAGATTATCAATTCACCCTTCAAAAATGACATTGGCAATTGAAGAAATTTGAGAGGAATTTCCTCAACCCATTCACGTTTTCGGCTTGGAAAAGAGATTAATGAATAGTCCCATATTTATAGGGAAAATGCTGATATTTGTGTAATGAAATAAGTGGTTAAGATGGTGTCACATCACCCAATCTAGGCCATTCTCAAAATTTACTGTAGTAGTCACGTTAATCTTGATTTTTGACTTATTTTCAATTCGAATGTGGACAAATGTCCAATATGTAAGTTGTAGGGCTTGGTCTTAAATTTATAACGATATAAAATTCATAAAAATAGGAGATCGTACGAAAATATTATGGCCCCAATACTAAGGATTGTTAGGAGTGGTATAAAATATAAATTTCGCATCGGAACTACAAAGGATTTACCGAATGTCCACAAAGAAATTTTACAAGCACGTACACACTTGAACATGATTTATATTATGCATCTACAACATAACAGTCTTCAAGATTACCGGGACATTATAGTCTTGGACATGTATTGGCTGCCTTGATTGATTTAGGGCTTAATTTTCGAATGGTGCATTAGCAGTGCCGGGATTTTCACAGTCTTCGTATTTTAGTCATTCTCATCCGATATCTGATTTCAGTGATTCAAGTTGCATTGGAAATAAGACTCATGAATCTACAACTTTGCAATTTTATGTAAAAGTTCTATTCAAAATCCTTCTTGGTCAAATTATAGATGCCAATTATCCCTACAACATTTATGTTTTATATTTTTTAAAGTTATGTGATGTTTAAGTGATGGGTTGAACTTTAATTAAATTAGAAAGCCCATGCACGAAAACTTAAATGATTTTATGTGTTATTAGGTTTATTTTACTAAGGTTTTATTATGTTTGGGTAGAATTAAGGTTAGCCACCTATTTAATGGGGCATTATTCATTGTAATGAAGACAACGCATCTTTTAATAAAAATACCATATTTTCGTGAGCTTTGAGAAACCTTCAACTTTTTCTCACTGGTTTTGACTTATCAAATATTTGCCAACCCTTTATGGCGCCCTCATTAGCATTCTCGGTCTGTGTTACTTGCTCTTCAGAGGTTTAAAGTTTTGATTCCGTACTGCATTGGCTTTCTTGGGAACGATCTCAATCTCATGTGGGTTTGCTTGGCTTATTCCAGGCAGGTTCTCATCAGTTGGTATCATGAGCAAAGGTTCCAATATCAGATTTTATTTTTTTATTTTCTTTGTGTTTCGTTCATTTAAAAAAAATTACACAGTATCATTTTTTTTTATTTTCATTCAGTTTTGCTTCTTGTTTTCATCATGTCATGTTTCCATCGGTTTTTGCATCTTGTGTTTCATTCTTGCCTTATTTCAATTCAGTCATTGTCTTTTTTATCTTTATATAATTTTCTTGTATTCTTGAGTCATTAGAATCAAAAAAATTCAAAAAAAAAAAATAGTTTTATCATCCAAAATTTTCCAGCCACGCACCAAACTTTAAACATCTGTATCTGTTAATCCAGAAAGAGTTATGAGATCCATAATATATTGATTAATTAATCGAGAAGACGAATTCGATAGTGTCTGGCCGAACACTGTCTATGTACATATTGAGTTTCAAAATCTCTATCATACATTAGTTACGGTTTCAGTCCAGTTTCTGTTTCAGTTTGTCTTCTTGTTTTGGTTTCGGTGTTTTGAGTCAATTTCTTTGTGTTTTTTTAGTGTTCTCAGTGATTCTTTGAGTCTTTAATCATTATTGGTTTCTTTCAAGTAAGGGGTTCATTTATATACATAACCTGATGGATAAAAGAGTATTTATCTTTCGCACGAGATATTTTATCAATAGTAAAATATGTAGTATGATTATTAATAGAGGGAATCACACAAATTTAGCTAGCACTACCCTTATGGAAAATAGGGATTACTATTGATATCTATTGATAGACCTTATAAGTGGATGAGTGATTTTGGAGAGTTCGATGATAACAAACAGGTTGTGGTAGGTTTTGCAATTGGGAAGTATGTTGACCAAGTAGTGTTATTGGGTAAGTCTTGGTATATATTCAATAAAGTAGTTTATGATATGGATGGGAATATGTATAAATTTAGGTATGATGGAAAAATTATCAAGCTTGCTCCTTTAACCCTACAAGAGGTCTATAACGAAGAGTTGTAGATGAAGAGAAGTGAATAAAAGTGGGCAAAGAAGTGGACTACGATTTCTGAGTTTAGAATGTTACTAGGAGAGCTTCCAGAATTGATAGATAACAAGACGTTAAGCAAAATTTGAAGTGAAGAAGAATATGAGTGTAACCTTAAGTAATGAACTGAAACATATTGATGTTTCTATGAATAAGAGTGAGATGGTTGATGATGTTGATGATAGTGATGATATTGATATGAGAGCTAACATTAGTGATGCTGATTTGGTTATTCATGATGCCAATGAGGTACTTGAAGTTACTATTGAGGGTGAATATCATGTGGAGCAATCTGAATTTGGTTGTGAGGCCATGAGTTATGAGGTGAAAAACGTGCATGTGGTCGAATATGTAGAGTGTGATCATATTGTGGATGAATGTGTTGATTGTTTGAGGAAGTGACATGGGCATGTTGAGTTTGTTTTAAATGAGGTTTCAAATGTGAATATAGTTGGGAATCTCTTTAGGGTAGCAAGTGGAGTAAAGAATGAGAGTAGGAATAAAGAGATTTAGATAGGAAAAGTATTGAATAAAGTCATTCCTTAGCTTTATTGACTTTTGCTCACGTTAATCATTCTTTTCCATGTGATTTTATTTTGTTTTAGGATTGTTGTCATATTAATCTTGTCATTTTTATCTATGATTTGGGTTTGGATTCGAGGTTGAATCCTTTTCAAGAGAGGGAGAATGATGTGATCTAGAATGAGCTCTGTTTGTTGGGCTAAGTTAACGTGAAGTTGTGGCTGATTACATGGTTTGGTCAGATTGGTGTATTTGGGTCATTTTAGTGGATTTGGTAGATTCCTTGGGTTATGGAGTTTATACCATGCATGCGACTTTATACGAAGGACTTATTATGTCTAAGGCAAGAATGGAATGGGTCGTGTGTAAGTGTTCCTAGAACATACCAAGATCTTCTAAGAGTGATTCGTGTGTGAATTATCAAGTGAGTTACGGAATTAACTTACATTGATTGGATGAATTTCAAGACTTTTTCTTTGTTGAAGATGAAACTCCAAGCTTGGAATAGAGTTCTAAACCCTTGGGTGAGTTTTCCTATCACCTTGATTCACTCATTTATGTGCTAGCAAGAACAAAAATGAAAGAAAAAATTGCCCTCCAAGAGTAGCAAAGAATCCACCAAGGAGAGGAGGAAGAGAGAAAAATGTGTTTGCTGTGAATAGTAACTCTATCTACTTCTAAAGTTGACAAAATTAATATATACTAAAGTTGAGTGTTGTAATTGGCTTGAGTGTGCAAAAAGCAATCTAATCTTTTCTCAACCAAATAACAACTTCCATCACTTGTGTAGACATTTGATGTAAGTTGGTGGGCCCCACTTTAAATTCAAAATTTAAGTCGGGCAATCCAACACGCAACTTCGCTTGGGCCCGGGTTCATTTAATTCCGAACTAAACGAATTTACCGTTGCGACATAATTAAATCTAATAAAATTAAATAATTATGCCTCGCAGAATTATTACGAAAGTCGCTTACGAATTAATTCCAAATTAATTCGTTCGCTTGAATTAAAATCCAATTTTAATTCCGCTTTGAAATCCAATTTCGATTAATATATCTAATATATTATTTTAGTCAAATTAAATAAATTAAAAAGTAAAATCCAATTTAACTATTAAATTTACTTTATCGATTAATTCCAAATTAATCGCGTTCTCTCTTCTAGTCGAATTAATCCCAGATTAATTCTTGATGCAATTAATCCATATTAATTTTCTCTTTGGTAATTAATCCCAGATTAATTTATTGCCATAATTAATCCTAGATTAACTTTCACTCTCATAATTAATCCCAGATTAATTCTGTTCGAGTCAAATCTCATCGGTGAATCTTTCGAAAGCGACCCAAGAGATCCCTAGATATATTGGCAGTAAATACGGTCATCGGACTATCCGAACAAGTGCGTACCCGGTACCATGTTCCTACCGATTTACAAGACATGGTTGGCTTCTAGGAAAGCACCATACCTACCCAATTCTCCAGAAATATTCTTTTAAGGAATAGAAGATCTTTAACAGGCGTAGAATACATAATATTGCGCATTACGATCTAGTATCGGATATCACATGCTAAGCCCGGGGCTGCAATTGTGTCTGCCCTGTACGAAGCATATATCGGATCTCTGGCAACTAGTCTCTATAATCAGATAATCATGACCTAGTCATATTATCCCGATGACTGCAGTACTTAAGAGTACCAGTTCCGTATCCCTGCATGATCATCATCTCCATATGACTGAAGTGATACTTCCATCTTGACATCACACCAAATACCCTACGATTCTCAGTATACCCAGAAGAGGCGTACACAGAATCTGTTAAAGCCCCAGATGACCAAAATCAAAGTATACTGATTGTCACAAGTATTAGCGATGCAAGTCTTAGGTTAAAACCAAATACACCTACCCTGATTCGGATTCCCATAGACACATAGTCATACTACCAATGGGATTCTGAGGGGTCTATCTAGAGCGAAGCTGTTTCCGTACCATGGGTAAACAGAACCTCTTATTACACTTGCATGAGTATCCAATACCCAAATATATGAGAACTATGCCATTACGCTTCTATAACACGCACAAGTGTAATACTAGCCTATTCCGCATTATCGATGTCCAGTCTCGATAATACTACGACTAGGGATATTTAATGATTAAACCTTACGTGGATTAATACTGTCTCATATCTTATTAATCCGGTACTAATTATATATCCCGGTAATCCAATTACAAATGATAAAAGAGCAATTTCCTTTGTCACATAGTTAATTTGTACAACAACACCATGTTTTGTACAAATAGTGATGCTATGGGTCATAATTGTCCAACAATCTCCCACTTGGCCTATAGCCAATCACTCAAGTGTCCTACACCTAAACTATGTACGGGTTGCTCAAACTTCTGCTGAGAAACAGTTTTCGTTAGCGGATTTGTAATGTTATCATCTGATGCGTTTTATTCGATCATCACATCGCCTCGATGTATGATCTGACGAATCAGATGAAATAGTCGAAGTATATACTTGGATCGTTGCTGAGACCGCGGTTCCTTAGCCTGTGTTGTAGCCCAGCTCAGCTGCTAACAGAACTACACCTAATCCAATTAGGATTATATGGATCCAAAAAGCTTCTTTTGCTGCCTCAACTGCAGCAATGTTTTGCTTTTGTTATTTATTCGACAACAATATCTTGCTTGGAAGATTTCCAGCTCACTGTTTCGTTATTCAAACTAAATATGTAACCTTATTGTGAATTAAAGTCGTCTTTGTCGGTTTGGAAACTTGCAGCGGTGAACCTAGTCACCTCAAGTTCTCCTCCTCCATAGCTTAAGAATGCATCATTAGTTCATCTAAGATACTCAAGGATGTTCTTTACATCAATCCAGTGACCATCACCTGGATTGGCCTTATAGCGTCTACATATGCTCAAAGTATATGAGACATCAGGTCACATATATTTCAAAAATGTATGAGCTCTGAGAGGGTTATCAGCAGCTTTCTAGATCTATCCCAGTAGATCTTTATTCCTAGAATAAAGCCTGTTTCTCCCAGGTATTCCATGGGGAATTTTAATGAAAGCAAAGCTTTCACCGATTATCTTATGGGAATGTTATTGCTAAGAAGCAATACATCATCAACTTATACGACATTCATTGTCAGTGCGCTCCCACTAACCTTCTTATATACACAAGAATCATATTCATTTTGAATGAAATCATATACCATTATGATCTCATTAAAACATTGGTTCCAAGAACGCTATGATTGCTTCATTCCATAAATGGATCGATTTAACTTGCAAACCTTATTTGCATGTTTTGGCATGACAAAACCGTCAGGATGTTGCATATAAACATCCTCCAAAAGGTTTCCGTTAAGGAAAGTGATTTTGACGTCCATGTGCCATATTTCATAAATGAAATATGTAGCATTAGCAAACATTATCCAAATGGATTTAATCATGGCAACATGTGAAAACATTTCGTCGTAGTCGACATTATGTCGTTGACGATACCCTTTCTGTACAAGCCTACCTTTGTACATTTGTATGTTGCCATCCATGTATGTCTTCCTTGAAGACTCATTTAGTATCAATAGGCACAATGCCTTCTGGTACATCAACCAGTGTCCAAACTTAGTTGGTATACATGGAATCTATTTCGAACTTCATATCACTTTGCCATAAATGGAGTCGATACCTTGTATCACTTCCTCATACGTAGCTGGTTCGTTTTCCTCAATAAGATTGACATCTACATGAGGTGAGATCAGAAACCCATACCTCTCAGGTTATTTTCTGACTCTCTCCGACCTACGCGGTTCTTGTGTATTCGAAGATTATTGATACAGTTTCATCCCTGATGAACTGTTGGTGTTCCGTGAGGACTCGGTGCCTGGAACAGTATTACTCCGATTTTCATCGAGTTTTACTTTCCTCCCACTTATCACTGCATATAGGAATTCCTCTTAGGAAAGCCGCATGGAGAGCAACAATTACATTGTTCTCTTGTGAGTTGTATAAGTATTATACTTTGGTTTCCCTAGGACAACCTACAAATAGGCACTTATCCGATTTGGGTTCTAGTTTGGTACCATCCAAACATTTGCCCAGCATTCCCAAATCTTCAAGAATGAGAAATCTGATTTCTTTCCTGTCCATATTTCATATGGAGTCTGTCCAACAAACTTTGACGGAACCTTATTCAAAATAAGTATTGCACTGTTCAATGCGTATCCCTAGAAGGAAATTGGTAGCTCAGAGCGACTCATCATTAACCTTACCATATCCAACAAAGTTCGGTTTCACTATTCGGACACACCTTTAAATTGAGGTGTCACGGGAGGAGTCCAATGTGAAAGAATACCATACTCTTTCATGTAATCGAGAAACTTATTGCTCAAGTATTTTCCACCATGGTCCAACCGTAATGTTTTAATACTTTAGCCGGTCTGTCTTTCTACTTCGTGTCGAAACTCATTGATTATATCAAAAGTTTCCAACTTGTGTTTCAGAAGATACACATAACCATAACGCGATGCAACATCCGTAAAGGTTATGAAGTATTTATATCCACCTCTAGCCTAGCTAGACATGGGCCCACTTACGTCACTATGAACGAGGGCTAACAGATCGGTGGCACTTGCACTTTTACCAAGTAAAATGTGTTTTAGGCACTTTGCCTAATAAACTAGATTCGTAGACATCATTTGAATTAGAATCAAATCCGTCCTACTATCCACTCTTCAAAAGTGTGGATATACGAGTCTTGTTAATGTGTCTCAGACAACAATGCCACTTTTAAGTCTCAACAGATTTATTCAGTTTGAGCTTTTGTTTGTCATGTTATATGTTTGAGATTCATTTATATTCAAAATATAAATATTGTTATTCACATCTAATGTGTATATCTCGATATCATCCTTATAAACAAAACACCCGGTGTTCTGGAACATAAAGGTATACCCGCAACGGGTTACACTAGATATAGAGATAATGTTTCTAGTCAAACTAGGTACATTATAACACTTTCCTAATTTAAGTACATGCCCAAAGGGCAGTTCCAAAACTTAGGTTCCCATAGCCAAAACAACAACTCTCGTCCCGTTTCTGACTCATAGGTCGATCTCATCTGAAGGCAGTATCCTGCTTATCAGCAGATCCCGCACATCAGTACATATGTTTGTACCACACCTAGTATCAAAAAATCCAATTTTAAAACTAGCAGTGGATATATTTATGACAAACATACCTGAAGTCGGAGCCTTGCCCGTCTTCACTTCCTTCATGTTTGCCTTGTCCATACGATAGTCACGCTTCCAGTGACCCCGTTTGCCACAGTTTAGACAGACATATTGGGATATATCATTTGTCTTCCTAGAAGACTGTGACGATTTTGCCTTTGCCCCTTTTCTTCACACCTTTAGAAGCCTTCGGCCAAGCCTTGGCCTTCTAGGATGTCGAAGTAAGATGCGCTTTGCGCTTCTTGCCCGTTTGGAAGCTCTGGCTCTGCCTCCTTTAGCATGGCCATTAACTCTCGAAGAGTTTTCTCTTGGTTCATTATGAACCCGCCCCAGCATTCGGGCAGAGACTGTAAGATCAAATCTATGGAAGTATCGGCCTCGTAGGTAATGCCCAATTAACCTAGTTGTTCAATGTCAGCAATCATCTGCGACACCTAGTACTTGACAGATGTACCCTCTGACATGCGCGAGCGAAAAAGCTTCTTTTCTAAGGTTAGATCTATAAAGATCCTTTAATTTCATCATCATGGTATAAGGATCTAATCCTTAGTTCTGACGACAAAATTTAGGAGTCTTTGCGGCAAGCATAATAGATTGAGCACTAAAGTTATCATCACATTGAGTCTTCCAAAGCTCATGGTCTACTATTTGCTCAACTCCGGGCTTAGGTCCGAGAGGTCGCTCTATCAAATAGAGTAACTTCTCAACTCCCAGGACTATCCTGAGATTCATTTCCCAATATGAAAACTAAAGCCGTAAAAGACATTTTTCACATAGGATTATGTCCTTTGACGCTAATCTTTCAAGTCATCTTGATTTCTATAGTCCAACTATCCAATCAACGATTTCAGGTACAATCTAATGTAATGATTACTATAGTCTAACTATATAATTAACAACAATATGATTGGTTAAATTCAAATGTATTGATTACTATAATCCAATTATATAATCAACTATAAATGAAATAGTTTGAATACAGTCCAACTGTTCAATTAAAACAATAATTGAATATTAGTCCAACTAATATATATAAATTTTTAATGACGAAAAATGAAATGAGCGCGTATTGGCAAGTATTTAAACGAAATTGTAAATTTAATACTTGTCTCCCACTATTTTTCAGCGAGCCTCTAACCCTCTGTGGAGTACTCGGGAAACCTAGTTTCCTAGTGGGCTAGGATCCCGTTAAATAACACACAACCTTGACTTTGGCCAACAAATTGTATGAAACTTAACTAGGTAGATCTCTAAGATCAATTGGATCTCATCCAATTCCTAGATCCAGTAGGTGGACCTCCAAGTCCGAAACATATATCCAATATATCCAATATATTCCCTAACATTTTTCCTCTGAATCAACTAAGCATTGACTTTGGCTCAACAAGCTTAATGAAACCAGTGAAGCGTGACCCATTGACAGTGGGAAAGCTTCGTAATCGAGGTCGATGAACAAGAAGTGACCTTGACTTTGGCCAACAAATCACAACTTGCCAAGACGTACGATATGGAACAAAGCTTTCGTGATTCAAACACATCCGCGATGGACAAAGGTCTTGACTTTGGCCAACAAACCAATGCCAATCTTGGATCTTGAGAGAGAATCACTCAATGGAAGGAAAAACGCTTAATATAAAATGAAGGTTTTTCTCGCGATTTGGCAACCAATTTATTATCTTTAATTTGGTCTCATCATACACCCTTAAGAATGCATTCTAAAAGCATAATAAGGCGCGAATAAAATAATAATGATATTCGGACGGATATATAACAAACTTTGTTCCTATAAAAAATCTCTCACTTTCCTCTCTCCCGCTAGCACTATTCATACTTCTACCCAATTACATAATACTTATAAAGAAACCTCATTTACATTTTGGGGAATTGGTGAGAAGAAAAATACAATGAGATAAAGAGATAATAGGTTGGACACGCAGGTCCAATTTAATAAATTCTAAATTTATTATAAAAATTTCCAAAATTTCCATCACCCTTATAATATCCATCCGATATACATTATTCATTCATATATCCAAGTATTCACACAAAGCATGTTATTCAATCAATCTAATCCAATTAATTAATCTTTGAATTAATGACCATCCAATGTTCAAACAACGATTTGATTTGCGCGAGTCCAACTCGTTTAAGAATAAGTACTCAAAGTACACATTCATGAATTATATCGAACTACAATTTTAAATCCAATTTAAATTATATTCAATACTAATTCATATTTAATTCCAAATTAAATAATACACTTTTAAAAGTACCTTTTAGACTTGGATTCCGAATCCAATCTACATGGGTCTCAAAGGCCCAATTAGTATCCAATACTTTTTAATTAAAATCCAATGGGCTTTTAATTAATTCTTTAGGCATGGGCTTTGGCCATTATGGATCAAACCCAAGATGCCAAGGCCCAATAAGGAATCACCCTTATGCCATAAAATCAATTTTGGCCCATTAGGCCCAACTAAATTTTTAAAGGCCCAAATGTCATATTTGGACTTTATAGAAATGATTTTAGGCCCAATTGGATCCAACCCAATTGTCCAAAACCAAACTTGGCCCAACCAAGCCCATTAAGCCCAATTACAACAAATTAAATTAACACATTATTCCAAATTACATATTAATTTAATTAAAGTGTAATTAGTATAATTAATCAATTAATCAAACATTTCCAAAATACTAATTAATTCAATTAATCATACTCAACATTTCCAATTCATGTCCAACACAAATTGAAGCAAAATCAATCTATACATTCTTATATCCCACGACAATTACATGAAATAACATCCAATTTTTGATTTCAATCTAATTAAAACAACAATCAATATTCATTTCATGCTTTTAACATATCCAATTTGTCAAAATTCAAAAATCACCATTAGCATTTTAAAGGGTTCCATTCGGCCATGGCTCAAGAATTGGGGATTTTTGATCCAATTAATTTTTCTCAATTCTATTGATGCACAAATCCAATTCATCATCATCCAACCACAACCAAACAACCAATTTAGGAAAATCAAGCTCCAAACACAAAAATTCCAAATTAAAGTTATGAACCCTAGATTTCCAAATCAAACTTAGGAGGCTCTGATACCATTGTAGTGTTCCTAGCACATCCCAAGATCTTCTAAGAGTGATTCGTGTGTGAATTATCAAGTGAGTTGCGGAATTAACTTACATCGATTGGATGAATTGCAAGACTTTTCTTTGCTGAAGATGAAGCTCCAAGCTTGGAATACAGTTCTAAACCCTTGGGTGAGTTTCTCTATCACCTTGATTCACTCCTTTATGTGCTAGCAAGAAAAAAAATGAAAGATAAAAATTACACTCCAAAAGTAGCAAAGAATCGGCCAAGGAGAGGAGGAAGAGAGAAAAATGTGTTTGTTGTGAATAGTAACTCTATCTACTTCCATAGTTGACAAAATTAATATATACTAAAGTTGAGTGTTGTAATTGGCTTGAGTGTGCAAAAAGCAATCTAATCTTTTCTCAAGCAAATAACAACTTCCATCACTTGTGTAGACATTTGATGTAAGTTGGTGGGCCCCACTTTAAATTCAAAATTTAATTCGGGCAATCCAACACGCAACTTCGCTTGGGCCCGGGTTCATTTAATTCCGAACTAAACGAATTTACCGTTGCGACATAATTAAATCTAATTAAATTAAATAATTATGCCTCGCAGAATTATTACGAAAGTCGCTTACGAATTAATTCCAAATTAATTCGTTTGCTTGAATTAAAATCCAATTTTAATTCCGCTTTGAAATCCAATTTCGATTAATATATCTAATATATTATATTAGCCCAATTAAATAAATTAAATAGTAAAATCCAATTTAACAATTAAATTTACTTTATCGATTAATTCCAAATTAATCGCGTTCTCTCTTCTAGTCGAATTAATCCCAGATTAATTCTTGATGTAATTAATCCCAGATTAATTTTCTCTTTGGTAATTAATCCCAGATTAATTTATTACCGTAATTAATCCTAGATTAACTTTCACTCTCATAATTAATCCCAGATTAATTCTGTTCGAGTCAAATCTCATCGGTGAATCTTTGGGAAGCGACCCAAGAGATCCCTGGATATGTTGGCAGTAAATACGGTCATTGGACTATCCGAACACTTGCGTACCCGATACCACGTTCCTACCGATTTATAAGACATGGTTGGCTTCTAGCAAAACACCATGCCTACCCAATTCTCCAGAAATATTCTTTTAAGGAATACAAGATCTTTGACAGGCGTAGTATACATAGTATTATGCATTACGATCCAGTATCAGATATCACATGCTAGGCCTGGGGCTGGAATTGTGTCTGGCCTGTAGGAAGCATATATCGGATCTCTGGCAACTAGTCTCTATAATCAGATAATCATGACCTAGTCATATTATCCCGATGACTGTAGTACTTAAGAGTACCAGTTCCGTATCCCTGCGTGATCATCATCTCCATATGACTGAAGTGATACTTCCATCTTGACATCACACCCAATACACTATGATTCTCAGTATACCCAGAAGAGGCATATACAGAACTTGTTAAAGCCCCAGACGACCAAAACCAAAGTATATTGATTGTCGAAAGTATTAGCGATGCAAGTCTCAGGTTAAGACCAAATACACCTACCCTAATTCGGATTCCCATAGACACATAGTCATACTACCAATGGGATTTCGAGGGGTCTATCCAGAGCAAAGCTGTTTCCGTACCATCGGTAAACATAACCTCCTATTACACTTGCATGAGTATCAAATACCAAATATATATGAGAACTATGCCGTTACGCTTCCATAATACGCACAAGTGTAATACTAGCCTATTCAGTATTATCGATGTCCAGTCTCGGTAATACTACGACTAGGGATATTTAATGATTAAACCTTACGTGGATTAATACTGTCTCATATCTTATTAATATGGTACTAATCATATGGACTTTTATCATTTATATATCCTGGTAATCCAATTATAAATGATAAAAGAGCAATTTCCTTTGTCACATAGTTAATTTGTACAACAACAAAATGTTATGTACCAATAGTGATGCTATGTGTCATAATTGTCCAACATCGTGGATGACCGGTGCGTAATCACACGCGTATAACGCAAGCGCACGTATCGTTCAAGTAGTATAAAAAGTATCTATCCCATGAGGACTTAATACCTAATCTATTAATTTTATGAGGTCAAATGATTACTAGTATCTAACAGGTTGATTGATTGATTTTAAATGGTGATGATTTTGAATTTAAAAACAAGTAAATAAAATTGCACGAAAGTAGGTTTAAGAAAATTCAATATTAGGAAACTATCTAGGGTTGTGAATCTTCCAATATCATTTTAAAGATGAAGTGGTTATTTCATTTTTGTGTAATATATCGGTTTACTAACCTGGAACACTAAATTATGCAAAAGCCTTTGTCGATGGTCAGATGCAAATACTCAGTATAACCCAATTGAACCATATGTCTATGTCAACCAAATTACCTGGATTCATTAAGTTTAAGTTCCAATTATGGCTACCCCCGCCCGACAGGTATATGTCTATCCTGTAAGGAAATCTATTAAAGGGTTATCTATCCTCAAGGAAGATCGTGGGCTATTAAGTTTAAGGCTGAAACCTAAAATTCCTTTGTCAAGTTTATTTTAGATTTACCGGATCAATCTTATTAATGGCCAATTAACAAGACGAATTAAGCTTAAGACTTAATAAGTAAACATTTGAATTACCCAAACTATAAAATAACCCCTTATAAACCGGTGATATTAGAATACATCACAACCCCAGATAACTAACTTAGTTACGACACATAACTAGAGCTAGTAAAAACTTAAATAAAATAAAAGACATAAAGTAAAATGCTATAAAGTAAATTGCTGAAAAGTAAATGACGGAAAGTAAATGCTAAAATTAAATATGAAAATTAAATGCTGAAAGTAAATGCTGAAAGTAAATTACTGAAAAGTAAATGCTGAAAGTAAATTGCTGAAAAGTAAATGCTGAAAGTAAATTGCTGAAAAGTAAATAATGTAAAAGTACAATAAAATAAAATGCTGAGGTAAAATGATCCACTTTTATTACTTCTATTTTAGATATCCCCCTTAATATAATATATTAACTTTGCATGATAATTACCAACCAGCCATATAGGCGGTATCCAGATTAAGTCAAATTAATAATTAATTACCAACCGACCAATCAGGCTGTATCCAGTTTAGTCAGGTTAAAACCAATTTAAATAATTATCAACGACCAATATGGCGGTATCCTCGTTAATTCAGGTTTTAACTAATTTATATATTATAATTAAGGGAGATTAATCTAAATATTAGTAATAAAAGTTTTACCTTTTACCCCAGCAAAGGGGAGTTACCTCCTCATTACTGAAAAGTAAAAACTGAAAATTAAAGAAAGAAAAATATTGTGCGTAAAAGTAAATTACGGAAAGTAAGAACTGAAAAGTAAAGAAAAGAAAGTGCGAAAGCGGAAATTAATTACTTAAAACTGTAAATAAACAAACAAGATATCATCTTCTTAGTATTCTTAAGGAATTCCTTAGAAGAAAGTATGAATTTACAAATGAAATGGCTTGGTATTTATAGGCAAAATTTTACCTCCATCAAATCATCCACCAAATCCATTATTAATTGCTCCACCAAATCTATTATTAATTGCTCCAATAATTACTTATCATGTTTGGTGGTGATTTGATAATTTTTATTATTTATTTATTAATTTATTTTTTGCTTTGAAAATGATTGAAAATGACTTTAATAATTACACACAACACACTTCTGGATGGTTCATCAATTTAGGGCATGAAATCTTCAGAATTCGAAAATATTTTGTCTATAAAAGTTGTAGATATTTTAGTCTTCTTTAATCTGGAACTTGAATCAGCTCAATTCGATATCGGAGTAAAACGTTATGCCCAAAATACGACAGATGCGCAAAATTGGAATTTCCAAAACTGCACTTCGTTAAAACGCCCTTTCAAGTTTCCAATCTCCAAAATTAATATGTCAAGTCCAATATTTGCCCTTATTTGACCCACATTTCATCCTAAATGATTTCATTATGTCCCAATATTATTTTATCTGCAAAATAAACTAAAACACATCAAACGTTCATCAAACCCGAGAAACTAAACAAAATATTAAGTAAAAGGGCGGTAAATATTGATATATTTTCCGCTCATCAGTGGACATGCATAGGCTGCCTTGTTTTCGTAATCATCGTAGTTTGATCGTAACTTTCTCATCTGATGTCCAAGTTCAGTGATTCAAGTTGCATTGGAAAGAGGACACATGGATCGAAAACTTTGTAGTTAATATATAAGTCCAATTCAGAATCCTTCATGGTCAAAAAACGGATACAAGTTATCCATACAACTTTTATGTTTTATTTTTTTTTTTAAATTTATGTGATGTTTAAGTGCTGGGCTGAACTTTAATTAAATTAGAAAGCACATGCACGAAAATTTAAAGAATTTTATGTATTATTAGGTTTATTTTACTATGGTTTTATTATGTTTTGGTAGAATTAGGGTTAGCCACCTATTTAAAGGGGCATTATTCATTGTAATGAAGACAACATATCTTTTAATAAAAATATAATATTTTCGTGAGCTTTGAGAAACTCTCAACTTGTTCTCACTGGTTTTGGTTTATCAAAGGTTTGTTAACATTTTATGGCATCCCCATTAGCACTCTAGCTTTTGTTGCTTGCTCTTCAGAGGTTTAGAGTTTTGATTTTGTATTGCATTGGCTGTCTTGGGAACGATCTCAATCTCTTGTGGGTTTGCTTGGCTTGTTCCAGGCAGGTTCTCATCAAATCCTCCGCAACCCTGATTTTTTCCATAAAAAATTAGAATCCCTGAAACCATTTATTTGCGAAAATTGTGCAAGTGCAGTGAGTAAATTTTCGGTCATTGCCGTGAGTAAAAAAATGAGAAGAAGAAGTTTGTTTCAATCGATCTTTCGTACTATATCTCGTCATCAGAAAATCAGAGTGTGGGCTCTCAATAACTCACAAGTTTTCTCTAAACTCTTTAGAGAAAAAACACTGCTCATTTGATTTATTTTTCTCTTACAACTCTTCTTAAATAAAAGAGAATTAACTTTCTTTTTATAGTTAGAGATTAGGTTAATTAATTGCAATCGAATTACAAAATTAATCCCCTAATCATAGGCCGAAAATTCAGTCATCATTTTTATTCACTTAATTAATTAAATATCATGATATCTAAAATTAGGTAATTATTTTGAAATCAAATGCCAAAATTATTTAATCAAATATTAAATAAATCAATTAAGAAAAAATTAAAATTAAAATTTTATATTTGATTATCTCATAATCATGTTTTTATTTTAAATTATTTAATATATAGTTTTCAAGTGTGATTTAAAATTAATTATTAATCACATTAATAATTTATCATGACTTATAGTTATGCATGTGAGTTAATAATTAAACTATCCAATTATATTATGGTTTCTTATAGAATATCGGGCTAGCACATTGACCAAATGGACATACAGCTCCGAGCTCCAATAATCTCGAGATATCGATTAAAACTCTTTAATCAAATATTCTGAATTATTAATTTTAGGTTATTCCACTAAAAACCTGAAGCTGAACTCTCGTCACTGTAGATATATAATTTAAATTGAGCCATGTTAGTGTCCATCGATATAATCACTATATATAGATTGACCCTCATTAGTATCTTATAATTAGAGCAAGTCATCATGTTCGTTATACCCCTCTAATTATTTCTTGTACCTTAAGTACCATTAATTATCTAATGAACAATTTTATTCATAACTATTATGAATTTTATCTTTCTATTCGTAATAGAAAGATTCGAGCACTCTAATCGTTCAAGTAACAAACCTACTCTGAATGAAGGTGATGAACACTAAAATGTGTACATTTATTAAAAGGAAAATTAATCATTTTACACTTGTAGTTTCATTAATCCCCTTAATTTACCACATTTATGAATTATTAATTAAATTTATGTTTTATATACTTTTATTGTTAATTTTATTTATTGTGTAGGTAAAATACTGTTTTAGATGCTCAATAGGAAAATGGACATGAAATCTGAATTCCAAGACCCAGAAACCTAAAAGGGCGTGACAGCTAGATTGAAATCGGACTTAGAAAATATTCACATTGTTTAGATTGGCGACAAAATGAACTTATGATATATTTAACTACACATGTATTTTATGTAAAAATATAAAAGAAAACAAAACAAAAGCAAAAAGATAAAAGAATAAAAATAAACAGAAAATGACAAAATAGAAAAAAAATAAAAAAATATATAATTGCTTTCCACCTTTTGGTGGAAAGCAATTGCAAGCTCGACTTGCAATTTGCACAAGAGGTGCTCAACGCTTCATTTAGGCAGCAAAGATTTACATAGGTCTCTCTTGAGACTTTATGGGATGAGCAATTGTGTGTATTTTTTTCTTTTATTAATAAAATTATGAGTGTTTTTATATATATCTTGTTCTCCTAATTTGTATCATGCTGGGGTAAAGGATAAAGCTAGTGATATGAAAATATATGTGATTTTTTTTTTATATTATACTTTATAAATTGTAATAATTTCCCAATAAAATTCATACTCTTTCCAGTTTATTGAAGACTTTTGACTAGCTGTAGACAGTCCCTGATTGATACAGATAATACTTGAATCCCATAAATGAGAGAAAGCAGACTATTAAAGATCTGAAATAATTATAGACAATACGGTATCGCCTATATTGCTGGTTTTATATATTTGACATAATTGAGTACCTAACTGAACTTATTATATACAAATATTATCGCCGCCTTAATAGTTGGTTTTATATATTTTGGCATATTTAGTACCTTGGCAGGACTAATTATAGACATGACGAATTACATGTGTTAACATAATTAATACCTGATAATTATGAAATAAATTGATTGGGAAATAATTATAATTTATATTTTATAAAAGTAAAAATTATTTTATATTTGAAATATCAAGAGTGAATACCCAAACCCTAATATTTTATTATTTTTATTTTATTAGTTGAATTATTATTTTATCCTATTAAATTTATTCCGTGTGGATCGACCCCGGACTTACATGGTTATTTTATTACTTCGGCACTCTTATATTTGGGAGTAAAGAGCCACTTTGTGAGTGTGTCAGAAGATACTCCTTCACTTCTCACAATGAGTGGATTCCATATTCATGTAAAAACATCCATAGCTACAAACCAAACTATGCCTCATTGAAGTATAAGGTTATTGATTGGGATTTCTACACCGATCTCACCTATGTAAATCAGACATAACTTGTCATGTAAGAGTTCGAAATACACTCAGGATTCAGATCAATCTATATATGATCATCTAACAGACTGGTATGAATTCCTTTGTTTGACGGATATTATAAGAAATTCAATTTGTTTTGAACTATGATCATTTATGTGGTGGCATGTGAATGATGGCACCTTATATGATGAGGTCATATATGACTGGACCCAGATAAAAATGAATTCATTTTAATATCTGTTAAATAAAGAAACTCATATCATTATACTAGATGATCATATATGGGTTGATCTGAATCCTGAGTATACTACGAACACCTGCATGGCAGACTATGTTCTTTGAATTACATGGGTGAGATTGGTGTAGCATTCCCGATTAATAACTTCGTACTTTGGGGACATGATTTGGTGTGCTGTTGGGGATGTTTTATGTAGATATGGAATTCATTCCTTCTTGCGGGAAGTAGAAAAGTATATTCCTTAAGGGTTGATTCGGTACTTGAATAATTAGAGCGCTCGAATCTTTCTATTATAGATAGAAATATAATATTCATAATAATTATGAATAAATATTTATTAGAGAATCAATGGTACTTCTTATGAAACTTTTTCCCGTGCGGCAGAAGCATGTTAGACACCGGGATCGACCTTGAAATTTTTTTCTACTCTTCATTTTCTATGGCTGAAAATATCCAGTCCATTTAGTTTATGTTTTGTTTGATGATTTTATCAACAAAAATATCCCCCGAACAACCCCGATACAATAGCCAAATTCTGAGCAGTTTTACACACTGAAAACACGCGCACAACTCACCAAAATAGTCCATAATTTACTGCATTTTGGACAGCAGCTATGGTTAATATTTTCACACTAAAACAGTTCGAAAAGGTCTCCAAATCAGCCATATGTGTTCCCAAAATTATTTGCGTAAGAACACAATAAAAACGGAGCACCAACGATCAATGTCAGGTGCGGCAGTGAGCCGTTTTTCTAAGCATTGCCATGACTACGGGAATGTGAAAGAAAATATTTTCGTTTTGTTTTCGATTCCAAAAAGTCTTCCGTGTTATGAATCGTCACCAACAAAGGAAGTGTGGACTTCACTCACAAAATCAAATCCTTAAACACTTTAGAGATTCAAAAGGTCACACACCAATTTTATTTTGTTTATCTTTTTGTTCTTCACTATTTTTCTTTCAACTCTTGAGAGAAAACTCAAGAATAAAATGTGGCTAGGGTTTCTTAAAATTAGATTGAGGTAAAAATGAAAACACTTTCCTATTTATATTTAGGGTTTAGGTTGTCTAAAAAATAAACAAAACCCTTCTCCCCTCTTTGCAAATTTCAGCCATTTGGCAATTTTGTTACAAAAAATATTTTATGATGAATCTCATCTTAATGACATTTAACATGTTACTAAATAAAAGGATGTAACTACCATTCCAAATCAAGAGTTTCCAAAACATAATTTTGGATATCCATTAATTCAAAATCTTCATTAAATTATACAATATAATTTAATAATAAATTTAAAACAAAAAATTATCATATTATCATTATCATGAAAACTATATATTAAAATTAATATATAATCTTAGGTGTGACAAATGTATTATTAATCATATTAATAATCATAACATATGTGAGTTTATAATTGGACTATCTAATTATATTTAATTTACTATAGTATATCAAGCTAGCACATAGACCAAATGGACCTACAGTTCTGAGCTCCAATAATCCTGAAATATTAATTAATCTTTTTAATTAAATATTTTGAATTATTAACTTTAAATTATTCCACTAAAAACCTAAAACTGCACTCTTGTTGCCGAAGATATATAATATAAGCCGAAATAAGTCAGCGTCCATCAATATAGTCATCACATACAGATTGACCCATCACGAGTATCTCATAATTAGAGCCGGTCAAAGTATCTTTCATACCCCTCTAATTATTTTTACCTTAAGTACCATTGATTCTATAATGAACGATTTTTTCATAACTATAATGAATGTTAATATTTCTATTCATAATAGAAAGACTTGAGCGCTTTAATCGTTCAAGTACCGAATCAACCCTTAAAGAAAATACTCATCTACTTCTCCCAAGAAGGAGTGAACTCAATATTTATGTAAAACGTCCCCAGCTACACACGAAACCATGTCCCTAAAGTATGTAGCTATTGGACAAGATTTATATACCAACATCACCTTTGTAAATCAAATGGCATAGCCTGCCATGCAGGAGTTGATAGTACACTTAGTAGATTGAAATGAATTTCTTTATTATATCTCTGCACAACTCTAGCTTTTCCGGTGTAACCATATTTGTTGACTTGTTGGCTATGTCTCTGTACAACACACTTCATTGTGTCTTTGCACAACATATTTCATCATGTCTCTGCACAATACTCTTCTGCTATGTCTCTGCACAACACAGTTTCACTGTCATATTTCTTCACCCATTTATTCCGCAATGCCTTATTGCCTTGTGAAAACACTCTGGCTCCCTCTCATCAGTAAGCAGAATATATTCGGATCCCAGATATCTGGTTGATGGAATCCTGCCTTGCTCAGATCTTATTGTTTGAGGTCTATTGGTTTCAGAAGGTCTCTCATCATCCAAATCTGTGGATGATCATGTTACTTCTAGTGGAGCAGGTTGCGGCTCCCCCTGCTCGACACTCTCTTTTATAATCTCCGATAGAGTGGGCAATGTCTCCTCATGCTCAACATCCTCATTTACCTTCTCTAGTTCTGCTTCTGAAATATCATGCACCCTATCTGTGGCCAATTGTGCTGGTGCTGGGTCTGGATTTATGTCGACACTGGAATTGTAAGACATCTTGGGATTTTAAATATCTTCAATTGTCTAGTCTTCAAGAAACTCTAAATAATGGCTTCCGATGACCATCCTTTCCCTTGGATCCCATAGTGTGTATCTAAATTCTTCATCTCCATAGCTTATGAATATACATGGAGTTATCCTTACATCGAGCTTATGCCTGAGCTTCTTGGATACATGTGCAACGGCTAAACAATCAAATACTCTAAGGTAAGAGTATGAGGGATTCTTTACAGACCACACTTTCTTCGGAATCTCAAAATTCAACGGTACAGATGGTGATCTTTTGATCAAGTAGTAAGTGGTACAAACCGCTTCTCCCTAGAATGGCTTTGGAAGCTTAACCATACTGATCATGCTTCTGACTTTCTCTGTAATGGTGCGTTTTATTCTTATAGCTACACTATTATTTTATGGGGTACGTGGAATCGTTCTCTCATGTCGAATATCATGTCTCATGTAGTAGGCATCGAAAACCCTGGGACTGTACTCACTTCATCATCTGTACGGAGGCACTTCAGCTTCTTCCATGTTTCAAGCTCCACCATGGCCTGAAACAACTTGAACTGATCCATGACTGATCGACGTGATCACACATGTATAACGCAAGCGCACGTATCGTTCAAGTAGTATAAATGTATCGATCCCACGATGACTTAATACCTAAGCTATTAATTTATAAAGCCAAATGTTTACGAGTATCTAATGGATTGGTTGTTTGATTGGATAGTGACTTTAAACTAAAACAAGTAAATAAAATAGTGTGAAAGTGAATAAAAGGTAAAATCAATATTATTAAACTATCTAGGGTTGTGAATCCTTCCAATATCTTCTAAATATGAAGTGGTTATCTCATGTTTGTGTAATATATTAGTTTATCATGTGGCAGGCGAATGTTAGCAACTGCGCAAGTTAGCAAGTTGTTGTGATGTTGACATGTGGTCGGCGCATGATAGCATACGGTGTATTTTAGCAAGCGGTACATTTTAGCAGGAAATTTACATTTTTGTCTTTTTTGTCCGTTTTTCGCTGTTTTGGCCTCGATTTGCCTCTAGAGAGTCCTGTTATTTTACTTATCTACAAAATAACACAAAACACATCAAACTATTCACAAAACTTAATAAACTATGCAAAATATTAAGTCCAAAAAGTGGAAAATAATGATCTATTTACCACTCATCACACCCCCAAACCTAACATTTTGCTAGTCCTCGAGCAAAACAACAAAATAAAATAACATAAACATCTTTAAAATAAAAATTAAACTAAGCCACTTTCGTAGGGACACACGGTTGCATTTAGCATATGCAACAAGCCTTTAAACCCCTAGGTGTCCTTAGTGGACGAGTTGTAGTCTCGTGATGGCTTACATAGATGATACCCACAAACGTCAATCTAATGCACACAAAAGCAAAAAGACAAGAGAAAAGAGAATAAACAAGTTAGTGACTAACATGTGAAACTTCTTATCCAAGTTAGAAGTTGTTTTCTTTCTTTCTAAATTACCCAATAAGTAAATTCTCCGATTATTTTTACCATTCTTCGTATACACAACCAACAAAGTATTAATCAGCTCATTGTGCCCACAATATTCATAAATATGGTTGAAAAGAGAGTAATATTTTTGCCCTAAAGTTATATCAGAATTCACACATTTTTTAGCAATGGAATATTTTTCTGATTTTTTTTATTTATATACAATACCTTCCATCCATGTAGCGAGCTTTTGGTCAAGGACTCCCAAACCAGTTGGTTTTAGGGCACTAGGTGTTAAGACACCCTTAAGGACTTAATTACTCGGATTTTAGATATATATATATTTTTTATAACATCTTCCATCCATGTAGCGAGTTTTGGGCAAGTGACTCCAAAACTAGTTGGCTTTAGGGCACTAGGTGTTAAAACACCCATACAGACTTAATTACTCGGATCTCATATGTTATATTTTTTTTATTCCATCACTTTTTTAGATGCTTCCTCCAATTAAACTAGAGCACTGAATATTACAAACTTTTCAATTACAACTCATGTCCGTATGTTACCATGCATGTTGATAATACCTGTCAACTGAGCATATGAAGATCCATTTTAGTTAGTTTTATGGAGAATTCACAAATTAAATAATTCAAAAGGAAATAAACAAAAATTAACTTGTTACAAAATAGGTTGCGATACATCTCAGGAGTGGAAATTCCTTACACAATTATCTCACACCAATTTCACCAGATTAGTCAAGTTAAAAACACAAAAACACAATATTTTTTTTTTCTAAATTATTTATTTATTTTTTGAATTTTTTTGTAAATTTTTGACTAAAAATTAAATAAAAATAACACAATAAAAACAAGATACTAGTCAATTATTCCCTTCCCCAAAACGTAAATGAGACATTGTCCCCATTGTCTAAAAAATAGAAGAAAAATTTAGAAAACAGTACCTGGTTAGTTGAAATTCTATATCTAAAATGAAAATTAAAGGTTAAGATCCAGATTTATACGACGCTTTTTACCACGATCATTATCAGACCAATTAATCTTGGAAAGGATATGGTTAGTTTGTGGTTCAAAGGCTAAAATTTGGTCAATTAAATCAAGGGCAGTTCTGGCAGTAAAGAGGAGATCTTTTACAAGTTTTGACACGAAACCATTTGTCCGGGCATCATCGAGAAACACACAAAGAAAATCATTAAATTCATCAGTATTAAATAGTCCAATAGGTTTCTGGTGTATGTTCAGGTTCGCCCAAGATAGTACTGTAAAAATTTCCTCCAACGTGCCCAAGCCACCTGGCAAAGCAATAAAAGCATCAGCACAGTTAATCATTTCCACCTGTCGTTCAGACATACCTGGCATGATTATTTCCTCCCCGTTTGACGGTCTTATTAGATTTACCTCTGCCAAAGGTTTTGGGATGATTCCCAAGACTTGACTGCCTCCTTCCTATACAGCACTTGAAACGATCCCCATTAGTCCAAGATTGTCACCGCCATATACTAGGTGCATATTTCGTTCAGCTATGACTCTACCCAATTCATGTGTTGCCTCAACGAACTCTGGCTTTGAACCAACACTAGTACCACAAAACACACAGACATTTACAACTCGTCTTCTGGAAGTTGCTTCCATTTTATTTATTTATTATTATTTCTCCACGCTGGATGTCTTCAAGAGTGCAATGACGAGTTGAATTTATAACACCTGAAAAGGGTGAGTAATAATAACAATAGTACCTGCCAGATGACAATTATTAGTTAAACAGTAAAATAATCATGAAAGTCAAAAAGTCTGGATCCTGTCGGGGAAAATAAAAGAAATAACAAAACTAATCACAATTATTAGATAAATACAAATATATAATAATATTTACATAAATGGCTTGATTGACATCTATGTGTCAGAGACAAGCTTCCCATCCAATTTTCTTATAAATTGGCAAACAAGGTCTTTTAAAGTCAGATTCCCGAGACTTAAATGTTGTCGTTCTTTTCGGAATTGTGTATATAATATGTGAATTGTGTGATGCACATATTCACTTGAATGCGTCCCAAGATTCAATGATATATCATCCAAGGACTCTTTACTCAAGCCATCCCTAATGAATTTAATTTTATCTTCACGGTTATCAGATACCATTCCTAAAGAACGACAACAAGTATTACATGTCATGCATGCATATTTATAGCAAACACTCATTCTTTTAGCTCTTATTTTCTTAACATAAGTGCTTCTTCCTAAACCAGGCAGATATGAAATAAAAGAGTCAGAGGACTCACCTGCCAATCAGACTCGTGCTTCAATAATCCAACGAATGTCATTATGAACACCTTTCATCATCAGTAATCTCATTCGTTCCAAGCGAGATTTGTAGATCTTCATCAGAGAGTTTTGAGGGAGAGAAGGAAATTATTTGTGAAGATTTGTGAGAACGTCTTCCATCCTGAAATGTGACTTTACTTACATACATTAAACACACAAAAATAAAACACACCAAATCTGAATATATACACAAATTGCATGGGTTGCCTCCCTGCTAGTGCTAAGTTTAACGTCGTCAGCTAGACATGACTGCCCGAACTTTAGGCTGGATCTGAAAGTGTGACACTTTCTTTTTGTCGCTCAAATGATTCTCCCCAATAGTGCTTGACACGCTGACTGTTAACTTTGAATGTATCGTTGGTGTTGGGATCAAGTAACTCAACAGCTCCATATGGTAAAACCTGAGTAATCACAAATGGACCTGACCACCATGATTTCAGCTTTCCAGGGAAAAGTTTCAACCTTGAATTGTATAACAACACATGTTGCCTTGGTTTCAGTTGTCTGCGCACTATTTTTCGATCATGCCATTTCTTGGTCTTTTCTTTGTATAATCTGGTATTTTCATAAGCTTGTAGGTGAAATTCCTCCAATTCGTTGAGTTGATAGAGTAATTTCTCTCTTGCTGCTTGTGGATCAAGATTTAACTTCTTTAGTGCCCAGTACGCTTTGTGTTCAAGCTCCACTAACAGATGGCATGCTTTCCCAAACACCATTCGATAGGGAGACATACCAATGGGTGTCTTGTAAGCTGTTCAGTAGGCCTATAATGCGTCATCTAGTTTTGTAGATCAGTCTTTCCTTATTGATCCAACGGTTCTTTCCAAGATTCTTTTGATCTCCATGTTTGAAACTTCAACCTGTCCATTTGACTGTGGATGGTAGGCAGTGTCAACTTTATGAGTAACTATGTATTTGGATAGGAGTGCATCAAAGTATCTGTTGCACAAATGTGTGCCACCATCACTGATAATTTCTCGAGGTGTTCCGAAGCGAGTGAAAATATTCTTTTTAAGGAATTTTATCACCACTTTTGAATCATTTGATGGCATTGCTATTGCTTCAACCCATTTGGAGACGTAGTCTACTGCAACAAGTATGTACAGGTTTCCGAATGATGGAACAAAGGGTCCCATAAAATCAATTCCACATACATCAAATATCTTCACTTCCAGAATATTTTACAGATGTCCTTCATTTCTCCTCGATATATTTCCCGTTCTCTGGCAGCTGTCATATTGAAGAGAAAATAAGTGAGCATATTTAAATAGAGTGGGCCAGAACAAATCTGACTGTAGGACTTTGGCTGCAGTTTTATTCCCGCTGAAATGTTTGCCGTATGGTGATGAATGACAATGCTGCAGGACACTATTGACCTACTCATGTGGAACACAACATCTCAGTAATTGATCAGCACAATGTTTGAACATGTACAGCTCATCCCAGACATAATGCTTGACTTCTTTGAAGAATTTCTTCTGTTATTGATGTGTCCATTCTAACGGCCATTTTCTCGAAACTATGTAGTTTACATAATCAGTATACCAAGGGACATCCTACTGTTTCATGGCAAATAACTATTCATCTGGAAAAGTTTATTTGATTGTCAGTTCATTACCAGCTGTTTCTCCATTCTCAAGCCTCGATAAGTGATCTGCCACTTGGTTTTCTATTCTTTTCATGTCTCGGATCTCCACGTCAAATTCTTGCTACAGAAGCACCCAATGGATCAATCTAGGTTTGGCATCTTTCTTCGTGATCAGATATTTGATTGCTGAATGATCTGTGTAGACCACCACTTTGGGACCCAACAGATACTAGCGAAATTTTTCAAAAGCGAACACAACTGCAAGCAACTCCTTTTCAGTGGTTGTATAGTTGAGTTGAGCTTCATTGAAAGTTCTGCTGGAGTAGTAAATGGTATGAAAAAGTTTTTCTTTGCTTTGTCCCAAAGTTGCTCCTACAGCAAAATCACTACATCTCACATCACCTCAAATGGAAGAGTCCAGTCTGGTGCTATTATGATGGGGGCAGAGACCGGTTTTTGTTTTAAGATCTCAAAAAATTCATGGCATTCTTTGGTGAAGTTGAAAGGCACATCTTTCTCCAGAAGGTTGCACAGAGGTTTAGCAATCTTGGAGTAGTCTTTGATATATCTCCTGTAAAAGCTTGCATGTCCGAGAAAACTCCGAATCCCTTTGACAGTTGTTGGTGGATGTAGTTTTTCAATTGTCTCAATCTTTGCTTTATCTACCTCGATTCCCTTTTGTGAGATGCGATGTCCCAGCACAATGCCTTCCTGCACCATGAAGTGACATTTCTCCCAGTTGAGTACAAGGTTAGTATATTCGCACCTTTGTAACACATTTTCAAGATTTTGTAAACAATGGTCGAAAGAGTCTCCAAACACAGAAAAATCATCCATGAAAACCTTCATACTTTGTTCCAGCATGTCTGAGAAAATGGCCATCATGCAACGTTGAAATGTAGCATGAGCATTACATAATCCAAATGGCATTCTGCGGAAAGAAAAAATACCATACTGACATGTAAAAGTGGTATTCTCCTGATCTTTCAAGGCGATGGCAATCTGATTGTACCCCGAATATCAGTCCAGAAAATAATAGAACTCATGTCCCGCCAATCTATCTAGCATCTGGTCAATGAATAGCAGCGGAAAATGATCTTTCATTGTTGCTTTGTTCAGCTTCCTGTAGTCCATGAATACTCTCTATCCAGACATTGTTCTTGTGGAATCAGCTCGTTCTTTTCATTTATGACTACAGTAATTCCTCATTTCTATGGCACATATTGTATAGGACTCACCCAAGTGCTATTAGAGATGGGGTAAATGATGTCAGCATCCAACCATTTGATAATTTCTTTCTTCACGACCTCCTTCATGATTGGATTTAGTCTCCGTTGATGCTCCACTGTGGGTCTGTACTCGTCATTCACCAGAATTTTATGCATGTAAAATGATGGACTAATACATCAAATGTCTGTTATAGTCCAGCCAATGGCTTCTTGTGTTCTCGTAACTCTCAGTAACTTTTCTTCCTGCTCCAATGTTAGCGACGAAGAAATAATCACAGGTAATTCAGAAGAATTTCCTAAGAATGCATACCTGAGATGACTCGAAAGTTTTTTTAGCTCCAGCTGCGGTGGTTCTTCAATCGAAGGCTTGATTCATTCCTTTTTTGGTAATTCAAAATTTTCCACATTTGGTGTCGATTTGAAGCGAAATGGTCCGTCAAGATAGTTGATACATTCCAGAATTTCATCATCTAGCTCGCTGTCAGTCATGTTGGTGATGCAAGCTTCAAGTTTATCCGTGGGAAGTGGCATTGCATCAATATCCTGGATGATACTATCTACAACATCAATTCTGAAACATTCCTCTTCCTTTTCATCACTCGAGAATTTCATTGCTTTGAAAAAATTAAAGGTAACTTCTTGGTCCTGCACTTTCATGGTTCCTTGTTGTACATCAATAACAGTTCGACCTGTAGCCAAGAATGGTCTCCCGAGGATGATAGATACATATTTATCTTCTTCCATGTCAAGGATAATGAAATCTGTTGGGAGAATGAGCTTGTCGACTTTGACCAGCACATCTTCAACTACACCTCTCAGAAATGCGAGCATTCTATCAGCAAGTTGCAGAGAGACTGAGGTGGGCATTGCTTCTCCAATATGCAGTTTCCTGTAAATCAAAAAAGTCATCAAATTAACACTAACACCTAGATCACACAAAGCTTTACTGATGTAATGTTCTCCAATGGTGCATGGGACGGTGAAACTGTCAGGATCTTTCAACTTTGGGGGAAGTTTCCTCTGAATGATGGCGCTGTATTTTTCTGTCAATGCTACTGTCTCGTAATCTCCCAATCTCCGCTTTCGTGACAAAATATCTTTCATGAATTTGACATAGCTGGGCATTTCTTCCAATGCTTTTACAAATGGAATGTTGATAAGCGTTTTGAAGACTTCCAGGAATCGAGCAAACTACTTGTCCAATTTACTTTTCTGGAGTCGCTGTGGAAAATGTTGAGGTGGAGTGAGTCTTTCTTGATTATTTTCCTTTGCTTCTTTTTCCTCCATCTGTGGCTCTGTTTCTTTTGAAACTTCCTTAATGGATGCCTTGATTCCAACATCTTTGTTGATTTCAGTACCGCTTTTCAAGGTAATGGCTTGACATTGCTCCTTCCCTCGGTTCCTTGGATTTGGTTTTGTGTAGCTGGGAAGATTACCTGGTGGTCTGTAACTTTGAGCATTGGCTAGTTGTCTGATTTGATTTTCAAGTAGTATAAATGTATTGATCCCACGAGGACATAATACCTAAGCTATTAAATTATGAAGCCAAATGTTTACGAGTATCTAATAGATTGGTTGTTTGATTGGATGGATGGAGATTTCAAACTAAAATAAGTAAATAAAATAGTGTGAAAGTGAATAAAAGGTAAAATCAATATTATTAAACTATCTAGGGTTGTGAATCCTTCCAATATCTTTTAAAGATGAAGTGGTTATCTCATGTTTGTGTAATATATTAGTTTATTAACCTGGAACACGAAATTATGCAAAAGCCTATGTCGATGGTCAGATGAAAATACCCAATGTAACTCAATTAATCATATGTCTATGCTAACCAAGTTACCTGAATTCATTAAGATTAAGTTCCAATTGTGGCTACCCCCGCCCGATAGGTATATGTCTATCCTGGAAGGAAATATATTAAGGGGTATCTAATTCTTAAGGGAGATCGTGGGCTATTAAGTCTAAGGCTGAAACCTAAAATTCTTTCGTCAAATTTATTTTAAGTTTACCAAATCAATCTTATTAATGGCCAGTTAACAAGAAGCATTTAGACTTAATAAATAAACCTTTATATTACCCAAGACATGAAATAACCCCTTATAAACCGGTGATATTGGAATTCATCATAACCCAGATAACGGGTTTAGTTACCACACATATCTAAGACTAGTAAAAACTTAAATAAAGTAAATGACATAAAGTAAATTTTTGAAAGTAAAAAGGTAAATAAACAATAAAGAAAATGCAGGGGTTAGAGGATCCACTTTTATTATTTCTATTTTAGATATCTCCCTTATTATAATATATTAACTTTGCGTGATAATTACCAACCGACCATATAGGCGGTATCCTGATTAAGTCAAATTTATAATTAATTCCAACCGACCATAAAGGCGGTATCCCTTAAGTTAGGTTTTAAATAGTTTATATATTATAATTAGGGAGATTAATCTAAATATTAGTAATAAAAGCTTAACCTTTCACCCCAGTAGAGGCAGTTACCTCCTCATGCTGAACTGTAAAATAAAATCTGAAAAGTAAAGAAAAGAAAGTACTATTGCGTAAAATAAAATTAAATACAGAAAGCTGTAAATAAACAAACAAAATACAATATTCTTAGTATTCTTAAGGAATTCCTTAGAAGAAACTATGAATTGGAATTCTGAAATCGGCCTTAATTTATAGGCAAATCCTGGCCTCTCGCGTCGCGGCGCGTGCAACCTTGCACGTCGCGACACGCCGTTGATTTTTGACGCATGGCACGGGCTTTAAAAAGATGGTGACACGTGGCATCGGTAGCGTCGGCATCTGAATTATTGGCTCGGTGTCGCGACGTAGAATGCTCTGACGTCAGCAATGACGTGTTCTGTCGGCATCATAGGATGATGACACGTGTCTGACGCATATTAGCATGATTTCTGTGATGTTGACACGTGGCAGACGCATGTTAGCAAGTGCGCAAGTTAGCAAGTTTGCTGTGATGTTGACACATGGTCGGCGCACATTAGCGGTGCATGATAGCAGACTGCGTATTTTAGCAAGCAACGTATTTTAGCAGGAAATTTACATTTTTGTCATTTTTGTCTATTTTTTGCTGTTTTGGCCCCGAATTGCCTCCAGAGAGTCCTGTTATTTTATTTATCTACGAAATAACATAAAACACATCAAACTATTCACAAAACTCAAGAAACTATGCAAAATATTAAGTCAAATGAGTGGGAAATAGTGATCTATTTACCACTAATCAATGACATGATCATTCGTCTTGAGGAAGTACACCCACATTTTCTGAGAAGTATTATCAATGAAAGTCAGGAAATACTTGTTATCGTCCAGTGAATCAACCTCCAAGGGACCAGAAACTTCAGAGTGCACCATACTGAGCAACTCTGATATTTAAATGAGACTTTGTGTTGCTTACTAAACAAACAGTGGTTTCAAGAAAGCTCTTTCTTACTTAGAAAATGAACATTCTTTAATCAATTATCTGCCTTGTCTTCTCTTCTAGTAGTCAAATCTCGCTCCTCCACGAGCTCCAATAGCCATTCTTGCAGCACTTCTTCCTCCAACTCCAACAAGGGCTTATTCTTCTCGCTTGGCCAATTAATGGGCATTCTTGGTCAGGGTAGACAACCCTTTTTCACTCATGTGATCGAGTCTCTAGTTCCACAGATTTTGAGAAGCCACTTTTTTTGCTACATTGAGGCTGTCTACACAAATCTTCACATGAGTATTGTATAATGTGCTGCAAACATGTCCTCGGGCGACAACCATGACACCTTTGGTCATTCTCCATGTGACATTTCTGATGTGACTGTCATTAAACCTAGCCATGGTTTCGGTTCGGAACCGGAATCGAACCGGTTAGAACTGTTCGATTCCACCGGCTCTACTATTCCAATCGGAACCGATCGGTTCCGGTTCGAACCGTTGGAAATGAGCCTAACAAAAATTGTATTTTTAATGGTAATTAATAAATTACCCTTAATAACATTAATAAAACGGCTAGTTTTATAGGCATTTTAGGTATCACAAAAATAATCCAAAAATGTATAAATATGGGCCATTCTTCATTTTTTCAACACACCAATTCTCAATTCTCTCAATTTCTACAATTCTCTCATTCTAAATTTGCTTATCTTCAACTTATCATTCTCATTTCTCAATTATCTCATTATTCAATTCTCTCATCCTTTAGAACTTTTAAAAGTTTTTAATGATGCTATAAATATTTTTAGCGGAATTTATTATCCTACAATAAATTTATTTCTTGATGAAAGTTTGAATATTGTTGGTACTCTATCTAAGCATGCTAAAAGTTCTGATCCTAATGATATTATTTTAATTGAAGCTATTTCTGTTATGAAGCGAAAGTGGTTGATTTATTTTAAAGACATTTCATTACTTTATCTTATTGCCATAATTTTTTATCCTATATTTAAAATAGAAAGTTTGAATAATGACTTACTAGCAATCATTATTAAAATTAATAAAACAGGAAGGGAACCGGAACTGAATCAAAACCGTCTGGTTCAGTTCCGGTTCCATAAAAGTGTGAAACCGGGAACCGTTGGCCGGGTCTAACTGTCATAGCCCTGTTTGTCAAGGGCTATCCCCGAGAGTACATTCAGCCAAAGTTCTGGAACATGCAGGATATCCTTAAAAATTAATGTACACCCAACATTTATTCGTAATTGAATATCACTGATTCATACTATCCCAGAGGAACTGATATTACCCATCTTCACTAAACCAAAGTCTCATGCTTTGTATGATGTGAAGAAATCTCAGTGAAGGGTGACGTGGTAGGATGTTGTAGTATCTACCACCCACTCAACATCTTGGGCTATATTGTGAATGCATGTCTCTTCCTGCATGGGGCATATCGCTACATCTCATTGGACAACTACCAATGTCTCTCTTTTGTTATTTTTCGGCTGGCGATTGCCTTGGTCCTGCTCTCGTTGTAATTTTTGGCAATTCTTCTTTAAGTGGCCTTCTATGCCACAATGGTAGCACTTATAGGTAGGCATCCTTCTATTTGAGGATCTAACTCTGGTTGTGCTTCTTCCTATCCCACTTTATCTTCCTCGATGTCTTCCTCGAGTCTCCATGACGAAGGCTTCTGTCTGTTCTAAGCCAACATCTTTTCTCTTGGACTCTTCATTCGACATAGCATCTTTTACCATAGACATGGTAAGTTTGCCTCATGGAGTCGAATTACTGAGAGTAACCACCAATGTCTCCCAGTTATCATGAAGAGAACTAAGAAGTAGGAGGGCTTGTCCTTCATCTCTCAGCTGCATGTCTATTGCAGACAACTGATTCAACAGGCTCTGGAACTATTTGGTGTGTTCTGCAATGGAAGTTTCACTCTGTAGCTTCAAATTCACTAAATGCCTCATTAATAGAGTTTTATTCCGAGCTGTCTTAGCATGGTACATGCCTTTCAGTTTTATCCATATTTCGTAAGCATCTATTTCCTGTGCTACGCGATGGAAGACACTATGGCCGATCCAATGTCTAATTTAACCCATAGTTCTGTTGTTGAGTTTATTCCAGTCACTATCTTTTAAAAAATCTGGTCTCACTCCCTTCACCTCGTTTATATCGAACAAATCTTTATAGTACAAATAAACTATCATCCGAGGTCTCTAGAGGGACTAATTGATTGCAGTCATCTTGATCATCGCACCAGAAAATGAATCTTCCATTTTCATTTTAAGTTTAAAGTTTAAAATGAAAATATGATAAAATTGGTGCTGATTTTCATAAATCGGAGGTCACCATAATGTCTGGAATGGTTGAAAATGGTGGATTTGACTCTTCGCTAGTCCAAATCTGACTCAGGGTTCAATTTTTAAACTATAAAACTTTTGAGGCTAAAATGTAAATTTCAGAGACTTTATGGGCTCAATGAAATTTACCAGGTATGCTGACGTTTCTGACACATGGCTGCTGACTGGACCGAAATTGTAGATGTGTCGGTTGACTGTACTGAATAAGTTGATATAGCGATGATGTATGAGATGACTGTATCAGAATTGCTGACGTGGCAGTTGACTGTACCGGAAAATCTGACGAGGGAGATGACTAGACATGATATGCTTGTTAGTCTCTAAGATATGCCACAAGATCCTAAACATGATTTTATGTGTGAAAATTACTAGAAAAGTGGCGGAAACACTTACAATGTAATTTGGAGAAATTTCAATTTTTTTCCTTTGGATGAAGCTCCAAGCTTGTTGTTATGCCTTGGGTGAGTTTCCATATCACCTCATTTTACTCCTCTAAGTGCTACCTTTGTTGAAATTTTTGAAGCAAAAATTTCCCAAGAAAAAGAGAGAAGTTTCGGTCAAGGGTTGAGAGAAAGAGAGAGTGAATAGTGTGTTGTTTCCAAAAATTGGTTGTTGTGTGTTTAATTACTATAATTAATAAAGCCAACTACTTCCATCAACTTTAGATATTTGATGTAAGTGATGTGGTCTCACCAATTTTAAATTCAAAATTTGAGTTGGCTTACACAACACACAACTTGACTTGGGCCCAGCAAAGTCAATGGCAATTTTATCGGGTTCGTTTAATTCCGAATAAATTAATTTACCGTCGCGCCATAATTAAATCCAATTTAATTAAATAATTATGCCTCGCAAAATTATTACAATAGTCGCTTTCGAAATAATTCTAAATTAATTCGTTCGCCCAAATTAAAATCCAATTTTAATTTCGTATTGAAATCGTATTTCAATTAATATATCTGATATATTATTTTATCCACAAATAAATAAATTAAATAGAAAAATCCAATTTAACTATTAAATTTATTTTATCGATTAATTCTAAATTAATCACGTTCTCTCTTCTATACGAATTTAATCCCAGATTAATTCTTGCCGTAATTAATCCTAGATTAATTTTCTTTCTCATAATTAATCCTAGATTAATTCTATTGGAGTCAAATGTCATTGGTGAATCTTTGGGAAGTGACCCAAGAGATTCCTAGATATGTTGGCAGTAAATATGATTATCGGACTATCCGAACACGTGCGTACCCCGTACCACGTTCTCACCGATTTACAAGACATGGTTGGCTTCTAGCAAAGCACCGTGCCAACCTAATTCTCTAGAAATATTCGCCGTGGAATATCATATGTATCAGGCGTAGTAATAATAATATTATGTAATGCGTAATACGATCCAGTATCGGATGTCACACGATAGGCCTAGGGCTGGCTCTGTGCCTGCCCCGTACGAAATATATATCGGATCCCGAGTAACTAATCTCTGTAATCGGGAAGTCATGACCTAGTCATACTATCCCGATAGCTGCAGCTTTTAAGAGTATTAGTTTCATATCCTGTGTGACCATCATCTCCATATGACTGAAGAGATACTCCCATCTTGACATCACATCCAATACACTATAATTCTCAGTAAACCCAATACAAGCGTACACAGAACCTGTTAAAGCTCCAGATGACCAATACTAAAGTAAACTGATTGTCGCAAGTAATAGCGACGTAAGTCTCAGGTTAAAGATCACATACACCTACCCTGATTCGGATTCCTATAGACACATAGTCATACTACCAATGGGATTCCGAGTTGGTCTATCCAGAGCGAACTGTTCCCGGTCCAACGGCTAACATAACCTTTTATTACACTTGCATAAGTATCCAATACCTAAATATATGAGAACTATGTCGTTAAGCTTCCATAACGCGCACAAGTGTAATACTAGTCTATTCCGCATTATCAATGTCCAGTCTCGATAATACTTCGACTATGGATATTTAATGATTAAACCGTTCGTGGATTAATATTGTCTCATATCTTATTAATCCAATTTAATCATATGGACTTTTATCATTAATATATATCCAAGTAATCCAATTACAATAATGATAAAATAACAATTTCCTTTTGACATAGTTAATTTGTACAAAAACATAATGTTATTTACAAATAGTGATGCTATGGGTCATAATTGTCCAACAATACTGATGTGGCAGCTGACTATATCAGATTTGATGATGTGGCGCCTATGTGTCAGCTGACACTGTCAGAACTGCTGATGTGGCACTGACGTGATAGATGACTATACCAAAACTACTGATGTGGCAGACACGTAAACGTTTTCTACCTCTGTTCGGCGCGTGGGAGCACATGTCATGCGTCGTGGCGGGTGGGCTGCTCTCTGTCGTGGCACGTGCGGGTTACTTCGATCTCCGATTGATCACCGGAAAATACCACTATGCGTGTCTCGATGTGAACAAGCTATTGGTATGCTAAAAATTAATTTTTGAGAATTTTTAGGAAACCCAAATTTTCTGCACCGAGTTTCATTCTTCACCAGCGGGATCCCTAACGTATAACCAAAACTACTGATACCATTTGTTGTGATTATCTAACAACTAAAGAGTGTTTATGAGGAAAAATTTACTCTCTATTACTACTTGAATAAAATTTATAAAGATAACAAATTTTGTTACAAAATCCTCACACTTCACTCTCTAAGCTCTCTTACTTGGCTAATGGTAATTGTAACAAATCAATTATACTTGTTGGATTCTTATCATTAACATCATCCCAACTACCCATATTATGATTTACTATAATTTGTACTATGTTATGAAGAGCCATGTATTGAACTCTAAAATTTATGTCCTTCCTAGGATCTCGACAAATGAATCTAATGGCCTCATCACCATTAAAGCCCTAAAAGATCGACCAGGTCATGCAAGAATAAAATTGACCCCAAAGTCCTGTACAACCAATTCCTGGTTAATAAAACTAAGGGTCTTTATATCACCCATAAGATAAGTTTACAGTGTGGGTATTATAATAAAAACATCCTAACTGAAACATGGTATATATTATCATTAAAAATGCTAACGAGTGTTCTAATGGAACTCTTTAAAAATCTATTTTAGGAAAGTTTTGATGGAAAAAATAGAAAAATAATTAATATTTTGACATTTTTTTCATTTCCCATAAAAGTGATGTCAAAACTTTCCTAAAATGAATTCTTAATGAATGTCCTAAGGGCACTCGTTAGCATGACCTATTATCATTAATGATTATAAAGTTTTCCTAGCCTATATATTTAAAAATAGGGAAATGCTAACGAGTGGCCTAAGGACACTCATTAAGGATTCAAATTAGGAAAGTTTTCATTGGAAAAAAGAAAAAAGTAATTAATATTTTGATAATTTTTTTTATTTCCCATAAAAATGATGTGAGAACTTTCCCAAAATGGATCTTTAATAAGTTCCCTTATGACACTCGTTAGCATGACCCTTAAACATATCCCTCAAACATTTATTACATACTTGTAATGAATCTAGTGTTTCGGGAAATCTCTAAAATCTAATTTCAAAAACTTTTCCTGCAGATTTAGTTAACCGAAAACTTGATGGCAATTAAAGTTCGGTGAACCAAAGTCATACTTCGGTTAACCAAAACTAGGTAATAAAGTAAATATTTGATTCCCCTAAAGTTCAGTTTACTGGAGTCTAAAGTTCGATTAACCGAACTTTACTGGAATCATATGAATGCCCTCTTACTCCAACTCATATATAATTAAGTCCAAACAATTTACACATATATTAGACAAGTCTAATTACATCCTCAACATGTCAATTTCACAAAATATCAAGATTAAATATTTACTTCATATTTAATCTTATTAATCAAATATTTAACTAATTCACTTGTTTTAAACAATATTGTTGCGATTCTCTGATCACTCTAGAGTGTGTTTGAAGGAAAAACTGAAACTCTATTACTACAAGAATAAAAACAAGTATTGAACTCTTTACAAAAACTTTCACTCTCTAACACTCTCAAAGCTTTCTACACTTGAAGCTTTATTTTTTTGGGATGTCCTGAGCTTACACCCAAGCTCTGAATTTATAGCCAAGGTTTGGCTCACAAATTCAACATATCTACAGTAATCCACCAAAAGTTGGCTTGTTTGTTTCCTCCACAATCAACTCCACCGAAAGTTGATTTGAATTATATGTATGGCAGCAGCTTGGTTCATGCATGGCAGCTGGATCATCTGGAACCTAAAATTCTCCCCCTCCAGCTGCATCTGAAATAATTGTTATATGATAGCTATCTCAGCTATGTCTCTGCACAGTTCTAGATTGTCTCGAGTAACCACTTTCGTTAAAATATCATCTAGATTCTCATTTGTATGGATCTTCACCAGTATCAGCAGTTTTTGATCCATCACCTCGCGTATCCAATGATATCGAATATTGATGTGCTTCGTCTAGGAGTGATACATTGAGTTCTTGCTCAAGTCCAGGGCACTCTGACTATTATAATATAACTTGTATCATGTCTACTTGATCCCTAACTCTTAGAGAATGCGCTTTCACCACAACATTTCCTTTCCTGCTTCTGCTACTGCAATGTACTCAGTTTCTGTTGTGGATAATGCAATACACCTCTACCATCTTGACTACCATGACATAGCTCCGCCTGCAAAAGTGTAGAAAAAATATGTTATAGATTTTCTACCATCAAGATCTTCTGCCATAACTGAATTTGTATAGCCTTCCAAGATCATATCAACCCCCTCGTAGCACAGACGTAGCTTCGATGTACCCTTGAGATACCTAAGAATCCATTTGACTGCCTCCCAATGTTGTTTTCCTAGGTTAGAGAGAAAACGACTCACTACACCTACTGCATGAGCAATATCCGGCCTGGTACATACCATTGCATACATTATGCTTCCAACTGTAGAAAAATATGGTATCGATGACATCTCCTCTATCTCTTTCTTGGATGAGGGACACAAACTCTTGCTCAGTTTGAAATGGTGCGCTAGCGGAACGCTGACTGGTTTGGCTTTTTATATATCGAACCTCCTGATTATCCGTTCAATATAACTCTCCTATGAAAGCCACAACCTTTTATTCTGTCTGTCATGAACTATCTCCATTCCCAAAATCTGTTGAGTTGGTCCTAAATCTTTCATGTCGAAAGACTTAGAGAGTTCCTTCTTCAACTGGCTGATCTTCGCTGCTTCTTGTCCAATAATCAACATGTCGTCCACATATAGTAGAAGAGCAACAAAATTTCCATCTGAAAACCTTTGAATGTATACACACTGATCTGCTGCAGTTCGTTTGTCTCATTGACCCACCATAAACAAGTCAAACTTCTTGTACCACTACCTTGGTGCTTGCTTGAGCCCGTACAAGCTCTTTTTCAGCTTGCAAATAAGGTTTTATTTTCCTGAAACCTTCTGGCTACTCCATGTAGATTTCTTCATTTAGATCACCATGAAAAAAATGATGTTTTCACATCCATCTGTTCAAGCTCTAAGATCAAACTAGCTACCAATCCTAGGATAACTCGGATTGAAGCCATTTTTACAACTGGTGAAAATTTTTAATCAAAGTCAATTCTTTTTTTTCTGTAAGAATCATTTGACTACTAACCAGGCTTTGTGTTTTACCACATTTCCGCTGCCATCTTTCTTCAGCTTGAACACCCATTTGTTCTTCAGTGTCTTCATGCCTTGCGGGAGCTTGACTATCTCATAAGTATTATTTTTCTGCAGAGATTTCATTTCATCCTGCATTGCGTACATCCATTTTCCTTTGTCTTTATGAGATACTGCTTCTTTGAATCTTTCTAACTCCCCCTTATCAGTAAGAAGAATATAGTCATATCATGAGTATATGTTTGATGGAATCCGTTCTAGCTCAGATCTTCGTACATGAGGATCATTATCCAGATCTGTGAGTGATCTTGTAGCCTCTGATGGAGCTGGTTGTAGCTCCCCCTGTTCAACACCACCCTCATCATCTAGTTCTGCTTCTGGCATATCATGCACCCCATCATTATCTGTGGCCACTCGTGTTGGTGCTGGGGTTGTGTCTGGATTTGCATTGGTGTTATTGGCACTAGAATTAGAAGACATATTGGGATTTTCAATGTCTTCTATAGTCTAGTCTTCAAGAAACACTACATCTCTATTTCTAATGACCTTCTTTTCCTTCAGGTCCCATAGCCTGTATCCATATTCCTCGCTCCACAGCCTATGATGATGCATAGAGTAGTCCTTACATTGAGCTTCTGCCTGAGCTCCTTGGATATGTGTGCAAAGGCTAAACAACCGAATGTTCTAAAGTGAGAATATGAGGGATTCTTTCTAGACCACACTTTCTCCGGAATCTCAAAATTTAACGGTACAGATGGTGATCTATTGATCAAGTAGTAGGCGGCACAAACATATTCTCCCCAGAATGGCTTTGGCAGCTTAGCCATGCTGATCATGCTTCTGACTTTCTCCATAATGGTGCGGTTCATTCTTCCAGCAACACCATTATGTTATGGAGTGCGTGGAACAGTCCTTTCAAGTTGAATGTTGTGGCTTCCATAGTAGACATTGAACTCTCTGGAAGTGTATTCGCCGTCATTATCTGTACGGAGGCACTTCAGTTTCTTCCATGTTTCACGCTCGACCATGGCATGGAATAGTTTGAAATAATACAGGACCTGATCCTTTATTTTTCGAAAAAACACCAATACTTTTCAAGAAGCATCGTCAATGAAAGTCAGAAAGTATTTGTTTCCACCTAGTGAATTAACCTCCAAGGGACCACAAACATCAGAGTGCACCAGACTAAGCAACTCTGATATTTTCGTAGAAGAAAATTTAAATGAGACTTTATATTGCTTAGAAAATAGACAATGATTGCAAGGATCTAGAGCATCATTCTTGGAGACAGTGATTAGATCCTTCTTTGTCAAGGTAGACAATCATCTTTCACTCATGTGACCGAGTCTCTGGTGCCACGGATTTTGAGAAGCCTCATGTTCAGCAACATTGAGGCTTTCTACACATATCTTCACATGAGTCTTGTATAAAGTACCACAAATATGTCCTCAAGCAATGACCATGGCTCCTTTTATCATTCTCTAAGTGTCATTGCAAAAGTGGCTAGCATAAACCTGTTTGTCAATGTCTACTCCTAAGAGTAGATTGAGCCAAGGTTCTGGAACATATCTTACCTCCTCCAGGGTTATTATATGCCCTGTATTTGTCTGCATCTAAATAACACCAATTCCCACTATCTGAGAGGAACTGGTATTTATCATCTTCACTGCTCCAAAGTCTCATGCTTTGTATGTTGTGTTAGTGTCCTAGAGATGCCAAGGTATCTCTAAGCGTGATTGGTTTGTGAATAAATCAAGGAAGTTTGCGGAAAAAAATTACATTGATTGGATGAGATTCAACACTTTTCTTTTCTGTAGAAGAAGATCATAGCTTTCTTTTGAATTCCAAACTCAAGGGTGAGTTTCCGTATCACATTTCTTTAACTCCAAAGTGCTAGCTTTACCCAAAAATGGAACAAAAATTTCTCCTCCAAGGAGAAGAGATGGATGCCAATGGAGGGTTTAGAAGAGAGAGAGAGAGATGTGAATTGTAAAGTCTAACAATACTTATTACAAAAGTTGTGTGTGTTGACTTCTAAGTTGTTTCAAAAACATGTGTATTTTGTGTTTAAAAGATTAAACACTATTGCCAACTACCACCATCACAAAAATTGGCTAGTGATGTAAGTGAGTGGGTCTCACCACTTTGAATTCAAAATTCAAGTTGACTTACACAACACACTTTGTGCTCGGGTTCGTTTAATCCGATTAAATGAAATTTCCGTCGTGTCGTAATTAAATATAATTTAATTAAACAATAATACCTAGCAAAATTATTACGAAAGTCGCTTACGAACTAATTCCAAATTAATTCGTTCGCTTGAATTAAAATCCAATTTTAATTTTATATTGAAATCCAATTTCAATTAATATATATGATATATTATTTTAGCCCAATTAAATAAATTAAATAGTAAAATCCAATTTAACTATTAAATTTATTTTACTGATTAATTCCAAATTAATCGTGTTCTCTCTTCTTCACGAATTAATCCCAGATTAATTCATGCCGTAATTAATCGCAGATTAATTATCTCTATCATAATTAATCCCAAATTAATTATGTTCGAGTCAAATATCATCGGTGAATCTTTGAGAAGCGACCCAAGAGATCTCTGGATATGTTGGCAGTAAATACGATCATCGGACTATCCAAACACGTGGGTACCTGGTACCACGTTCTTACCGATTTACAAGACATGGTTGGCTTTTAGCAAAGCATCGTGCCTACCCAATTCTCCAGAAATATATTTAGAATGGAATATATATAATATGTATCAGGCGTAGTATACAAAGTATTGCGTAATACGATCCAGTATTGGATGTCACATGCTAGGCCTAGGGTTGGAATTGTGTCTGCCCCGTAAGAAGAATATATCGAATCACTAGCAACTAGTCTCTGTAATCGGATAATCATGACCTAGTCATACTATCCCGATAGCTGAAGCATTAGTTCTGTATCCCTGCGTGATCATCATCTCCATATGACTGAAGTGATACTTCCATCTTGACATCACACCCAATACACTACGATTCTCAGTATACCCAGAAGAGGCGTACACATAACTTGTTAAAGCTCCAGACGACCAAAACCAAAGAATATTGATTGTCGCAGTTATTAGCGATGCAAGTCTCAGGTTAAGACCATATACACCTACCCTGATTCGGATTCCCATAGACACATAGTCATACTACCAATGGGATTCCGAGGGGTCTATCCAGAGCTAAGTTGTTCCCGGTCCAATGGCTAACAGAACCTCCTATCACATTTGCATAAGTATCCAATACTTAAATACATGAGAACTATGTTGTTAAGCTTCCATAACAAGCACAAGTGTAATACTAGCCTATTCCGCTTTATCGATGTCCAGTCTCGATAATACTACGACTAAGGATATTTAATGATTAAATCTTTTGTGGATTAATATTGTCTCATATCTTATTAATCTGGTACTAATCATATGGACTTTTATCATTTATATATCCAAGTAATCCAATTATAAAATGATAAAAGAGCAATTTCATTTGTCATATAGTTAATTTGTACAAAAATACCATCTCTTTTACAAATAGTGATGTTATGGATCATAATTGTCCAACAATCTCCCACTTGGCCTATAGTCAATCACTCAAGTGTCCAACACCTGAACTATGTACGGGTCGCTCATGCTTATGCTGAGATATCGCTTTCGCCAGCGGATATGCAAGGTTATCATCTGATGTGATTTTTCGTTCTTCACATCGTCATGATGTATGATCTATCGAATCAGATGAAACCATCGAAGTACATACTTGGATCATTGATGAGACCGTAATTCCTTAGCCTCCGCTGTAGCCTAGCTCAGCTGCTAACAGAATTACTCCTAATCCAATTATTAATTTTATAGATCCAAAATGTTTCTTTTGTTGCCTCAGCCGCAGCAATATATTCCGCTTTTGTTGTTGAATTGGCACCATTATCTTGCTAGGAAGATTTCCAGCTCACTGTTCCGTTGTTCAAATAAAATATGTACCCTTATTGTGACTTACAGTCGTCTTTATTGGTTTGGAAACTTGCAACGGTGATCCCAGTCACCTCAAGTTCTCAATCTCCATAAATTAAGAAAGCATCTTTAGTTCGTCTAAGATACTTAAGGATGTTCTTAACATCAATCCAGTGACCGTCACCTGGATCAGCCTGATTGTGACTATATATGCTCAAAGCGTATGAGACACCAGGTCGCGTACATGTTAGTCAATGTACGAGTTCTCGGAGAGTGCCAACAACTTTTAGATCTATCCCAGTAGATCCTTATTCCTAGAATAAAGGTTGCCTCTCCCAAGTGATTTTTTTAATAGAGAATTTTAATGAAAGCCAAGCTTTCATCGATTGTAGTATGGGAATGTCATTGCTAAGAAGCAATACATCATCAACGTATGGGACAATCATTTTCAGTGCGCTCCCACTAACCTTCATATATACACAAGAATCATCTTCGTTTTAAATGAAACCATATACCATTTGTTGGGTTTCTCTAAGGTCCCAAGGATCAAATCAAGCAATGAAACACATATGAATACTCAATGAAGAATGGCGGAATCATACTTACATTGATCGGATTGTGATACGAGGAACAAAATCTTCAAGCTCCCCTCCATGGTGTTCACGGTAGTGGACTGTTTTTGCTCTCCAATTTTCGGCCATTGAAAGATCTCCAAGCTCCAAGATTTATTTGATGTGATTCCATTCTCACGGGTGCGGTTCCCTATCACCTTCGCAAGACTCCTAAAGCGTGCTAGCACTCCGGAAATTTTGCCACAAAACTTCATAAGCTTCTCCTTCATTTCACGGCAAAACCAGAAATTTTGAGGAAGAAGATGGCCCAAGGCCGAGAGGTAGGGGAGAAGAAAGAGAGAGAAGAAAATGTGTTTTGGTGTTAGGTTAATTAATTTCCAAAATCAATTAAAACATATACCATTTACAACTTTCAAAAAGTCAAGGCATTAAAGCCAACCACTTCCATCACTATTCACATTACTCATGACAAGTTGTCAAATCACTCAAAGTGACTAGAAATCACATCAATCGATTGACTAGTGATTTGACGCTTGATGTGACTAGTGGGCCGCACTTAATTCGCAAAGCGAGTGCGCCCGCAAACACTCCCGGGCTCGGGTTCGCTAATTCCAAATTAACGAATTTTTCGTTGCGACGTAATTAAATAATTATGCCTAGCAAAATCACTATTCACGTCGCTAACGAATTAATTCTAAATTAACTCGTTCGCCCTAATTAAATTCTAAATTTAATTCCGCGTCGAAATCCAATTTCGTATAATATATCGAATACATTATTTTATCGATTAATTTCAAATTAATCGTTTTCTCTCTTTAATTAATATTTTATCCCAGATAAAATATCTCCGTAATTAATCCCAGATTAATTTTCTCTCTCTCATTAATTAATCCCAGATTAATAAAGTGCGAGTCATACGTCATCGGTGAATCTTCGAGAAGCGACCCATGAGATCCCCAGATATGTTGGCAGTAAATCCGGTCGTCGGACTATCCGAACACGTAAGTAACTAGTACTACGTTTTTACCGATTTATAAGACATGGTTGGCTTCTAGCAAAGCATCATGCCTACCCAATTCTCTAGAAATATTCTTACTGGAATATGTGATCTATATCAGGCGTAGTATACGTAGTATTGCGTATTGCGATCCAATATCGGATATCACGTGCAAGGCCTGGGGCTGGAAATGTGTTTGCCCCGTACGAAACACATATCGGATGTCTGGTAACTAGTCTCTATAATCGGATAAACATGACCTAGTCATAATATCCCGATAGCTGTAGCATAAAAGAGAACGAGTTTCGTATCCTACGTGATCATCATCTCCACTATGACTGGAGTGATACTTCCATCTCGACATCACACCCAATACACTACGATTCTCAATATACCCATAAGAGGCGTACACAGAACCTGTTAAGGCCCTCGACGACCAAAACCAAAGTACATTGATTGTCGCAAGTATTAGCGGTGCAAGTCTCAGGTTAAGACCAAATACACCTACCCTGATTCGGACTTCCATAGACACATAATCATACTACCAATGGAATTCCGAGGGGTCTATCCAGAGCGAAGCTGTTTCCGTACCATCGGTAAACACAACCTCCTATTACGCTTGCATGAGTATCCTATACCCAAATATATGAGAACTATGTCGTTATGCTCCCATAACACGCACAAGTGCAATACTAGTCTATTCCGCATTATCGATGTCCAATCTCGATAATACTACGACTAGGGATATTATATGATTAAACCTTCATGGATTGATACTGTCTCATATCTTATCAATCTGAAACTAATCATATGGACCTTCTATCATTTATATATCTTGGTGATCTAATCACAAATGATAAAAGAGCAATTTCCTTTGTCACATAGTTAATTTGTACAACAACACCATGATCTGTACAAATAGTGATGCTATGGGTCATAACTGTCCAACACCATTATGATCTCAACAAAACATTGGTTCCAAGAACGCCATGCTTGCTTCAATCCATAAATGGATCGATTTAACTTACAAACCTTGTTTGCATGTTTTGACACGACAAAACCGTCAGGTTGTTGTATGTAAACATCCTCCAAAAGGTTTTTGTTAAGGACAGTGGTTTTGACGTCCATCTGCCATATTTCATAAACGAAATATGCAGTAATAGCAAGCATTATCCGAATGGATTTAATCATGGCAACAGGTAAAAGGTTTCATCGTAATCGACACCATGTTGATGACGACACCCTTTCGCTACAAGCCTAGCTTTGTTCGTTTGTTTGTTACCATCCATGTCTGTCTTCACCATGAAGACTCATTTGCTACCAATAGGCACAATGCCTTCTGGTACATCAACCAGTGTCCAAACTTTGTTGTATACATGGAATCCATTTCGGACTTCATGGCCTCGTTCCATAAAGTGGAGTCGATACCTTATATCACTTTCTCATACGTAGCCGGCTCATTATCCTCAATAAGATTAATATCTACATGAGGTGAGATCAGAAACCCATACCTCTCAGGTTATTTTTTGACTCTCTCCGACCTACGCGGTCCTTGTGTATTAGAAGATTGTGGTACAGTCTCATCCTTGATTATCTGTTCGTGTTCCGTTAGGGAGTCGATGCCAGGAACAGTATCACTACGATTTTCATCGAGTTCTACTTTCCTCCCACTTGCCACTGCATTTAGGAATTCCTCTTACGAAAACCGCATGGAGAGCAAAAAATATTTTTGTTCTCTTCTGGGTTGTGTAAGTAATATTTACTGGTTTCCATAGGATAACCAATTACAAATAGGCACTTATCCGATTTGGGTTCTAGTTGGTACCATCCAAATGTTTAATATGCCCAGCATCCCCAAATCTTCAGGAATAAGAAACCCGGTTTCTTTTCTGTCCATATTCCCTATAGAGTTTGTCCAACAGACTTTGACGGAACCTTATTCAAAATAAGTATTGCACAGTTCAATTCGTATCCCGTGAAGGAAATTGGTAGCTTAGTGCGACTCATCATTGACCTTACCATATCCAACAAAGTTCGGTTTCTCCGTTCGGACACACCACTTAATTGAGGTGTTCCGGGAGGAGTCCACTGTGAAAGAATACCATACTCTTTCAAGTAATCGAGAAACTCATTGCTCAAGTATTTTCCACCATGGTCTAACCGTGATGTTTTAATACTTTTACCGGTCTGTTTTTCTACTTCGTGTCGAAATTTTTTGAATTTCTCAAAAGTTTCCGACTTGTGTCTTATAAGACACATATAACCATAACGCGATGCAACATCCGTAAAGGTTACGAAGTATTGATATCCACCTATAGCCTGGCTAGACGTGGGCCCACATACGTCACCATGAACGAGGGCTAACAGCTCGGTGGCATGTACACCCTTACCGCTAAAAGGAGTTTTAGGCATTTTGCCTAATAAATAAGATTCGTAGATGTTATTTGAATTAGAATCAAATCCGTCCAAGTATCCATTCTTCCAAAGAGTGGATATACGAGTCTTGTTAATACGTCCCAAACGACAATGCCATAAATAAGTCTCATTAGAAATACTCAATTTGAGCTTTTTATTTGTCATGTTTTATGTTTGAGATTCATTTATATTCAAAATATAAAGACTATTATTAACATCTATTGTACATATCAAAATGTTATTGTAGGCACTGCATTTTTACACATAAGTCCCTATGATGAGTCTTATTTTGGAGACACTACCTTTTAAGTCACGGAGGTCACGGGAAACGGACATCGGAAGGGGAAATTCAGAATAAACAAGGTTCACTGTTTTCGTTAGTGCTGCGTTCGTGTTTACGTTCGAACGCTTCCTCGAACGCGGCACGAACGCCCGCAATCCGTTTAACGTTCGAACGTAAACACGAACGCAGCACTAACGAAAACAGTGAACCTTGTTTATTCTGAATTTCCCCTTCCGATGTCCGTTTCCCGTGACCTCCGTGACTTAAAAGGTAGTGTCTCCAAATGAGACTCATCATAGGGACTTATGTGTAAAAATGCAGTGCCTACAGTTATATTTATATACAAAACACCTAGTGTTCCAGAATACAAAGGTACACCCGCAACGGGTTAAAAAAAATACAGAGATGATGTTCCTAGTCAAACTAGGTACAAAATAACAGTCATCTATTGTAATTACATGTCCCAATGACAGGTTCAAAACATAGGTCCCAACGGCCAAAATAGCGACTCTCGTCCCGTTTCCGACTAGTAGGTCGATCTCATTTGAAGCCAGTCTCCTTCTAATCAGTAGATCTCACACATCAGTACATATTTATGTACCACATCCAGTATCAAAAATCCAATTTTTTAAAAATAGTAGTGGACACGTTTATTACAATAACAAACATATCTGAAGTCGGAGCCTTACCCGCATTCACTTCCTTCATGTCTGCCTTGTCCATACGGCAGTCACGCTTCCAGTGACCCTATTTCCCACAGTTTAGGCAGACATCTTGGGATATGTCCTTTGTCTTCCCAAAAAACTGTGACGATTTTGGTGCGTGACTGACAGTCAAATAGATTTACCGTTGTAGATTCCCCAAAGGGAGGGCGGAGCGAACTCTCTTAAGAACCCAAGCCTCTTAGGCTCTTATCGCTTGGTGACAGGAATAAACAACGAGTCCTCCAAATTAGTCCATCACAATAAGCTACAAGTACATGATTATCTAGGTGCCTTCACAGCTTTTCCTTATAGAAAGGTAGTGAATGAAGGAAGACACCAAACCATCACCTAGCCTTAATAATGCCTTTGATTAAACCCCCTTAACCCACTATAGACACGGTTAACTAAAGCACAAATCAAAATCATTACAAGACATTATTTCGGGGCCAATTCTCTATCCCCAGTGGAGTCGCCAGACTGTAGGACATAGATATTGGACGACGCTGTCTCGGGCTCGCGGCCCTGTTGGGAGTACGGAATAGCCCACGGGGGAACTAAACCGGAGAAATAACATGGAGTCGCCACCCAGTGTGAACCGGGAAAATGATTTAAGGCCGCACTCACCCCTCGAAAGGGAATACCTCAAACCGTTGGGTTCGGAATGGTCCCTTACTTATGCCACTTGTAATGATATAATTTGTGCAATAATCTAACCAATCCTAAACAGCATATATTTCCAAGGACAATCTATTTCTATGTTCGTATGTATAAAATAAATCATCATAACGGCAAACATATGATATCACACAATAATCTCATGAACATGTTGAATCATCAAACACGAAAAATAAATAACAACCTAAACATAAACGTAAATTGAACGCCTATTGCGAAAGAAGATAACTAAATCATGCATAGGGGAATAACGTACTAATGGCTAAATCATGCTTGAACACAATCTCAAGAACACATCAAATAGATAAATACGGGAATACAAATGGATGATAACAGCAAAAGTGTCAATAATGGAATGGTATGATTAATTACATAATGTAAGAGAGATCACCCAAGAAGCAGTTATGCATGAAATGTGATGAAAAGGAATCGGTTCACTGTATATGCATTCGTGTAGCGTTTGAAAACATGTTCGAACGGTAAACAGAAGGTCCGCGTTCGTATAGCGTTCGAGAACGCGTTCAAACAGGATAAGACCTGATGCATGATAAAACAAAATGCATGCGCGTTTGAGTAGCGTTCGTAAATGTGTTCGAATGGACTGAGACAGAATGCGTACATTCAGGTAGCGTTCGGAAATGCATTCGAACGAGATTACCAAAATGGCATCTGAAACGACACAAACAAATGCATGGATTGAACAAATACACAATGTAGGACCTCGTGTGCCCAATTGAACACATCTCACATTCAATCGAGTGCACTTCGTCCGGCGCTGCAAACATCGTGGTAAAGGTAGCCTTTAGGCATTTCCCTCAAATAGAGGACCTTTAATCCACCCTAGTTAGCCCATGCGCACAAGAATGCAATGCATGCGTAAATAAAGCAATGATACGCAAAGGGTAAATGGAATAAAAAAAGCGCGGCAAAACATCATGGAAAAGGTAGCCTTTAGGCATTTCCCTCGAATAGAGGACCTTTAATCCACCCTAGTTAGCCCATGCGCATAAGAATGCAATGCATGCGTAAATAAATCAATGATATGCAAATGGTAAATGACATAATAAAAGGCGTGGTAAAACATCGTGGTAAAGGTAGCATTCAGGCATTTCCTGCGAATAGATGACCTTTAATCCACCATAGTTAGCCCATGCACATTATATTACTATGCATACAAATGAATGAGAAAATAATATGGAACTCCGTATGTCCGATTAAACATATCTCACATTCAATCAAACATACTTCGTCCGGCGCGGTAAAGTATTGTCGTAAAGGTAGCCTTTTAGACTTTTCTTCCCTCAAATAAAGAACCTTTAGACCAACATACTAAGCCCATGCGCACTATATCATCAATACACAAGCAAGTAACATGCAGAAAGTAAAAGTCGGAATATAAAATGCGAATAATAAACAAACAAGATAAAATAAAGATGTGTTGTTTGCTCAAGTGGTACGTGGAGTTGTTTCCCAAGTACAGACCGCACTACCGTCCATTCGGATTCGGCTACGGAATTTACGTCTGAGTTTCCATCCTATATACCACAAGAGACGACACATTTTCCCATCCATTCAAAGGCCACAACATACATCCACAAGCGACTCTCAAGCGAAGAAAATAAATAAAACAATTAAAAGATGAATGAAAATAAATAAGAAAAGTGTCCTCAGGTCTAACCTTTTAAATCGTCTCTTGGAAGTACGGTACACGGTCGTCGGAAGGGTTGATGCTATGCAACTCCTCCGGTTCACTGGTTCAACATTTTCCTTCGCTGTTTCGCTGCCTCGGGCTGCTGTTTCCTCTATTTCTACTGTATTTTCTGGTCGTTGGGTTTAGTTACTGTTTGCGATATTCGGGGACTATTTTTGTGGTGGTTTAGGGGCTGATTTGGGAACTGTTTTATGTTGTTTTCTCACTGTTTATGTCGGTTGATGGGCCTGTGTTTTGTTGATGGTTTGTTGCGTAAGTAGAGGGCTAGGGTTTATTACTCGGTGGGTTTTGTCCTCACATGGAGGGCAGTTGCTTCGGTCGGTGGCCTGTTATGTGCGTTTGGTCAAAAGGCTGATGTGTGATGTTGAACGTGACAAGTGGGATGTGTATGTGTGTTTTGTGAGTGTGTGAGTGGAAGACTCTAGGTTCGTGGCGTGTGTGAGGGTTTGTGTTAAAGGGCTGTTAATTTGAGGGTAAGATTTGAATGGTTTGCCGAGTGTGGAGAGCTGGTTGTGTGCGTGAGTGTTGAATGTGAGAGGAAGGGCTGCGTGAAGGGTTTTTGGTTCCGTCGAGGGAGATTTGGTTTGTTGTTTGCTAGTAAAGTGTGATGGCTCGTTTGTAGTGATGAAAGGTTGTGGCTTTTGAGGTTATGGAGACGTACCGAGTGTGAGGTTGTTGAGGGAAGGGCTGCATGAAAGGTTAACAAGCAGTGTTTAAGTTTGAGACTTGGGGGTTCTTCTTGGATCCATGTGAGTTGTTTTTGGCTGTGAGGATTAGGGTTTTCTCGTCAACGTGTTTAGGGTTTGGCAGGTTTGTGAAGTCGTTGAGAGAGAGAGGAGAGAGGGACGTGAATGCTAATGGTTATTTTCTTTTGTTTCTTGTTTGCGCCGTGGGGATGGAGAGCCAAGGGAGTCAAGGGTTGAGTTTGTGTCTCTTTTATAGTTACAAGCTAGGGTTAGGGTTGTGCATGAGATTTTAAAATAAGGAAACAAGATCAAGTAAATTAGAGATGGATTTTATTAGTTTAAAAAGGGAAAAGATAATTGTATTTTGGTGGGGGAATATATTTAAATTGGTAGGTGATTTATTTGAAATAGGAAGAGATTTGCTTAAATTAGGAATTTAATTTAATTTAATTTAATTGGTTTTAATTTAATTTGTGACATGTTTTTTTAAATGATTTATTATTTTGGATTGGGCTTGGGAGAAATGGGCTTGGGATGTGTTTTAAAACAGAGGTCCAACAAGCGAACCCGAAGCTAAACAAGCGAACTAAATCCAACAAAAATGTCGATTCTTGACTTTTCCCTTCCGACGTCCGTTTCCCGCGACTTCCACAATTTAAAGAGGTAGTGTCTCCATGTGAGACTCATCATCGGGACTTATATGCAAAAATGCAGTGCCTACACTATCCAATAGAGTAACTTCTCAACTCCCAAGATTATCCTGAGATTCATTTCCCAATCTGGAAAATTTACGTCGTTAAAGACATTTTCACCCATGATGATGTCCCTAACGCTAATCTTTCCAGCCATCTCGATTGCAATAGTCCAACTATCTAATCAACGATTTCGGGTACACTCAAAATGTAATGGTTACTATAGTCCAACTATATAACCAACTACAAGTGGAATAGTGTGAAAACAGTCCAACTGTTCAATGAAAGCAATAAAAGATATTAGTCCAACTAATATATATTTATAACGAAGATAAATAAAAATAAAAGAGCGTGTTTAGCGAGTATTAAATGAAATTGCAAATTTAATACTGGCCTCCCACTATTTTTCGGCGAACCTCTAACCCTCTGTTGAGTACTCGGGAAACCCAGTTTCCTAGTGGGCTATATCCCGTTAAATAACACACAACCTTGACTTTGGCCAACAAGCTGTATGAAACTTAACTAGGTAGATCTCTAAGATCAATTGGATCTCATCCAATTCCTAGATCCGGTAGGTGGACCTCCAAGTCATAGATATATATCCAATATATATTTCCTAACCTTTTCCTCTGAATCAACTGAGCATTGGCTTTGGCTCAACAAGCTTAATGATTCCAGTTAAGTGTGACCCATTGACAGTGGGAAAGCTTCGTAATCCACGTCGATGTAGAGAAGTGACCTTGACTTTGGCCAACAAATCACAACTACCCAAGACATGCGATATGTAACAAAGCTTTCGTTGTTCAAACACATCCGCGATGGACAATGATCTTGACTTTGGCCAACAAACCAATGCCAATATTGGATCTTGAGAAAGAACCACTTAATGGAAGGAAAACACTTAATATTTAATGAGGGTTTTTCACGTAAATTGGCAACCAATTTATTATCTTTGATTAGGTCTCATCATACACCCTTAAACATGCATTCTAAAAGCATAATAAGGCACTAATAAAATTAATAATGATATGCGGATGGATATATAACAATTTGTTCATAGAATAAATCCCTTCATTTCTTCTTTCCCGCTAGCACTATTCATACTTCTACCCAATTACATAACACTAAAAGAAACCTCATTTACATTGAGGGGAATTGGTGAGAAGAGAAATAAAAAGAGAATAGAAATAATAGGCTGGACACGCATGTCCAATTAATAAATTCTAAATTTATTACAATAATTTTCAAAATTGCCCCCACCCATCTAATATCCATCTGATATACATTATTCATACAAATAAATCCAAGTATTCACACAGAGCATGTTATTCAATCAATCTAATCCAATTAATTAATCTTGAATTAATGACCATCCAATGTTCACACAACGATTTGATTTGTGCGAGTCCAACTCGTTTAAGAATAAATACTCAAAGTACATATTCTTGAATTATATCAAACTAAAATTTAAATCAAATTTAAATTGTATCCAATACTAATTCATATTTAATTACAAATTAAATAATTACACTTTTAATAGTGCCTTTTAGACTTGGATTCCAAATCCAATCTTCATGGGTCTCAAAGGACCAATTAGTATCCAATACTATTCAATTAAAGTCCAATGGGCTTTCAATTAATTCTTTAGGCATGGGCTTTGGCCATTATGGATCCAACCCAAAAGCCAAAGTCCAATTAGGAATCACCATTTGCCCAAAAATCAAGTTTTGGCCCATTAGGCCCAATTAAATTTTAAAAGGCCCAAAAGTCATATTTGGACTTTATGGAAATGATTTTTGGCCCAATTGGATCCAACCCAATTGTCCAAAACCAAACTTGGCCCAACCAAGCCCATTAGCCCAAATATAACAAATTAAATTAATACATTATTCCAAATTACATATTAATTAAATTCAAGTGTAATTAACATAATTAATCAACTAATCTAATGTTTCCAAAACACTAATTAATCCAATTAATCATGCTCATTAATTCCAATTCATGTCCAACACAAATTGAAGCAAAATAAATTCTATAACATGCTTAGGCTCACGACAATGGCAAAGAAATTATCATGCAATTTGATTTCAATCTAATTAAATCAACATTTAACATACATTTCATGCCAACAACACATCCAATTGCTAATTTTCAAAAAATCACCATGAGCACATACTAGGGTACATTCGGCCATGTCAAAGGAATTGGGGATTTTTTATCCAATTAATTTTTCTCAAATCCTAAGATGCACAAATCCAATTCATCATCATCCAAACACAACCACACAAACAATTTAGATAAACCAAGCTCCAAGCAAAAAATCCCAAATTAAAGTCATGAACCATAGAATCCAAATCATGCTTAGATCTCGCTCTGATACCATTGTTAGTGTCCTAGACATTCCATGGGATCTTTAAGCGTGATTGATGTGTGAATAAATCAAGAAAGTTTGCGGAAAAAACTTACATTGATTGGATGAGATTCAAAACTTTTCTTTGTTGTAGAAGAAGATCCAAGCTTTCTTTTGAACTCCAAACACAAGGGTGAGTTTCCCTATCACTTTTCTTTGACTCCAAAGTGCTAGCTTTGCCCAAAAATGGAACAAAAATTTCTCCTCCAAGGAGAAGAGAGGGACGACAATGGAGGGTTTAGAAGAGAGAGAGAGAGATATATTTATTACAAAAGTTGTGTGTTTTGACTTCTAAGTTGTTTAAAAAACATGTGTATTTTGTGTTTAAAAGATTAAACACTATTGCCAACTACCACCATCACAAAAAGTGACTAGTGATATAAGTGAGTAGGTCCCACCACTTTGAATTCAAAATTCAAGTTGACTTACACAAAACACACTTTCGGCTCGGGTTCGTTTAATCCGATTAAACAAATTTTCCGTCGTGACGTAATTAAATCTATTTTAATTAAATAATAATGCCTAGCAAAATTATTACGAAAGTCGCTTACGAATTAATTCCAAATTAATTCGTTCGCTTGAATTAAAATCCAATTTTAATTCCGTATTGAAATCCAATTTCAATTAAGATATCCGATATATTATTTTAGCCCAATTAAAAAATTAAATAGTAAAATCCAATTTAACTATTGAAAATATTTTACCGATTAATTCCAAATTAATCGCGTTATCTCTTCTTCACGAATTAATCCCAGATTAATTAATGCCGTAATTAATCCTAGATTAATTTTCTCTCTCATAATTAATCCCAGATTAATTCTGTTCGAGTCAAATGTCATCGGTGATTCTTTGCGAAGCGACCCAAGAGATCCCTGGATATGTTGGCAGTAAATACGGTCATCGGACTATCCGAACACATGCGTACCCGGTACTACGTTCTTACCGATTTACAAGACATGGTTGGCTTCTAGCAAAGCACCGTGCCTACCCAATTCTCCAGAAATATATTCAACATGGAATATATATATAATATGTATCAGGCGTAGTATATAAAGTATTGCGTAATACGATCCAGTATCGGATGTCACATGATAGGTCTAGGGCTGAAATTGTGTCTACCCCGTACGAAGTATATATCGGATCACTAGCAACTAGTCTCTGTAATCGGATAATCATGACCTAGTCATATTATCCCGATAGTTGCAGCATTAGTTCTGTATCCCTGCGTGATCATCATCTCCATATGACTGAAGTGATACTTCAATCTTGACATCACACCCAATACACTACGATTCTCAGTATACCCAGAAGAGGCGTACACATAACCTTTTAAAGCTCCGGACGACCAAAACCAAAGTGTATTGATGTCGCAAGTATTAGCAATGCAAGTCTCAGGTTAAGACCACATACACCTACCTTGATTCGGATTCCCATAGACACATAGTCATACTACCAATGGGATTGTGAGGGGTCTATCCAGAGCGAAGCGGTCCAACAGCTAACAGAACCTCCTATCACACTTGCATAAGTATCCAATACTTAAATATATGAGAACTATGCAGTTAAGCTTTCATAACGCGCACAAGTATAATACTAGCCTATTCCGTATTATCGATGTCCAGTCTCGATAATACTACGACTAGGGATATTTAATGATTGAACCTTTCGTGGATTAATACTGTCTCATATCTTATTAATCTGGTACTAATCATATGGGCTTTTATCATTTATATATCCAAGTAATCCAATTACAAAATGATAAAAGAGTAATTTCCTTTGTCACATAGTTAATTTGTACAAAAACACCATGTCTTTTACAAATAGTGATGCTATGGGTCATAATTGTCCAACATGTTGTGAAAAAGTCTATGTGAGGGGTGATGTGGTAGGATGCTACAGTATCGACCACCCACTCAACATCTTGAGTTGCGGTGTAAGGAATGCTTCTTCCTAGATGGAGCAGATAGCTACATCTCATGAGACAACTACTAGTGTCTCTGCATCATTCTTCTTCGGCTGGGAATTGCCTTGACCTTGCTCTCGTTACAGCTTTCAGATATTTTTCATTAAGCGGCCTTCTATGCCACAATGGTAGCATTTGTAGTTGTAGGTAGGCTTTCTCCCGTCAGTTGATTTGCCTCTATTTTTGCTTTTACCTCCCTTTCTACCTCGATTTTTATCTTGTTGTCTTCCTCGATTCTCCATGGCAAGGGCTTGTGTATGATCTGTGTCCACGTCTTTTCTTCTAGCCTCCTCATTTGACAAGGCCTCTTTTACCATAGGCATGGTAAGTTTGCCTCCTGGAGCCGAATTGATGAGAGTAAACACCAATGTTTCCCAACTATCAGGAAGAGAACTGAGTAGTTAGAGGGCTTGAACTTCATCTCCCAGTTGCATGTCTACTGCAGACAACTCTGGAACTCATTGGTGTGTTCTGCAACGGTGTAACAACCAGAAATCTCAACTACCATTCCCTCATCGGACGAGTATTATATAGTATAAATCATATATGGACACATATACCCTCATGAAATAACTTTGGTGAACAGTCGGCTAAACCTTCGAAAATTCCAATACTAAATGGTACGATATTTTACTCTGGACAGCCCAGGGTATTTAGGTCATAACGTTCTCATAAGAACTCTGATTTTTATGAATTTTATATCACCGGAAAGCTGCGATCGAGACCTACAACGTCCGCATTGAACATTGTTCCAAATTCGGACTAGAAACAGGCAAAACCGCAAGTCAAAAATCTAGATGAATAGTACTCGGACCTATCTAGAGAAATCTCAAGTTTTCTCAAAGTTTCTACATATTTCCTCAAAGTTGAAAATTACAAGTATAAAAGGTGGATACAATTAACATAAGAAGAAGATTGACAACCTACAAGATTGGAAAATTAAAGAAGATTCAAGCAAGATAAGGTAAAGGAAACTTAGACCCAAAACTTAGTTTGTTGGATTTTGAAAGCATGATAATAGAATAGAGATGTTGGCATGATAAGGGTTCCATATTGTTGATTAATAAGTAAAGGAAGTGATTATTGAAGTAAGTACCCAAATATAGAAGTTTTAAAGGTTTAATTAGAAACATGGTGTAGGACACAAAAATCGGTGACACTGTCCCGGGCTCGCGGCCCGGTCGGAAGTACGTAGTAGCCCGCGGGGGAACTAAAACGGAGAAATGAGTCGCCACCCAGTGTGAACTGGGAAATGATTTAAGGCCGCACTCACCCCTCGCAAGGGAAGACCTCAAACCGTTGGGTTCGGAATGGTCCCTTACTTATGCCAATTGTAATGAAAGGATTTATGCGATAATATAACCAAGTCTCATGCAACACATGCAAGATAATGTAATCAACACATAATTTTGCACACCCATAATTGTAAATAAAAAATGAAGGTGAATGCATAATTCCATAAACAGCATCTATAATGCATTAAACATATGCATGAATGTTTCCCAAGTAGTACATGGAGTTGTATCCCAATTACAGACCGCACTATCGTCCATTCGGATTCGGCTATGGAATTTACGTCTGGGTTTCCATCCGATATACCGCAAGGGATAACAAGCAACCAATAACCCAATGTAGACAGACATAACATACGCTAATGCATATGACCATAAATAACCGAAGAGACAAATAAACGGAATAACAAGGAAGATAAATAACACAAAACAAAAATACGGAACAACAAAACAAAAATAAACGTAAATTAAATGCGAAATAATAAAAGGCTAATAATATAAAATAAATGCGGAATAATAAATATGTGACCAAATAATTTGGCCGTTTTCAATGTAGGACTTCGCATACCCGGTTGGACATATTCCACGTCCAACCAAGCATGCCGTGTCCGGGACGATAAAATAAAAATATAACAAAGGGGGCCCTCAGGTCTTACCTTTTAAGTCGCTTCTCGGGAGTACATTGGGACGTTGCCGGAGGGGTTAATGTTCCACTATTTTTCTAGTTTGCTGGTTAACTGTTGCCGCTTACTGTTTCGCTGTTTTGGGCTGCTGTTTTCTCTGTTTTTGCTACTATTTTTGGTCGCTGTTTTCAGGGTGCAATTTACTGTGATTTGGGGCTGTTTTTGGAGTGCAGTTTGCGATTATTTTGGGCTATTTTTGGAGTTATTTTGGGGGGAGTGCGGGCTGCTGTTTGTGGATTCTTGTTCGGTGACTGTGGGCAGTGCGTTTTTGGACTGAGTTGCATGGGTTATGGCGTGTGTGAAGGGCTGCTGGGGGTGTGATGCGTTGTAGTTGTTGAGGGTTGAGGGGCTGCTTTCACTTTGAGGGTTTATTGTTTGTTGTTTGGTTCGGCAGTGTGCGTGTTAAGGCTTATTGGCTTTTGTTTTGCTCATGTTGGCTGCATGGTGTTTACGTGTTGATTTGTTTGGGGCGTGACTGCTGCGTAGAGTATTTTGTTGTGGAAGGGCTGAGTGTGTGCTTATGTGAAGGTATTTTGTGAATGGTTCGGTTTGTGGCAGGCTTTAGGGTTTAAGGGCTATCGTTTCGTGAGTTAGTAGAGTTAGGTTGAAAGTGCGGTTTACTTGTTATCACGGTCTGAGAGAGAGAGAGTGGGCCAAAGAGTGACTGGGCGAGAGGAGTGAGGAAGCCAATGGGTGTGTCCAAATGGGTTCAGAAGGAATGAGAGAATGGAGTGAGGAAGAGAGAAGGGTTTAACGTGTATCCGAGAGCCGTGAGTGAGAGCAGTGTTTTTGGGTTTTTATTTTTGTTTTTACCGTGAGGAGTTAGCTCTATGTCTAGGGTTGTAGGGTTTGGTTTGTGTGTCTTTTTATAAGAGTGAGCTAGGATTTTCCTTGCATGGGAAGGAAAGAAATCATCCAATCATGAAGGGTATCTTTAATTAGTGCACTATAAGGAAAAGATATATTCAATTTAGGAAGGTGATTTATTTAGTTTAGGAAAAGGATTTAGGAGATTTGATTTGATTTATTTAATTTAGGCATGTGATTTATTTAAATTAGGAAGGTGATTTGTTTAGATTTTAACATGTGTTTAATGTGTTGGATATTTTTTTGGATGGGATTTTGGGCTTGGGCGTGTGAGTTTACTCTTTGGTGGGCTTGGGCGTGTGGCTTGGTGGTGTGTGGGCTTGGGCGTGTGGCTTGGTGTGGGTTACATGGATTTTTGGGCCGAATCTAACAGTTAAAATAGAGATTAATCAAGCGAACCCAAGGCTAAACAAATGAATTGATTCTGGCAAGGTGTTTATTTCTTGAATTTCCCCTTTCCAACGTCTGTTTCCCACGACTTCCGTAACTTATCGGGTAGTGCCTCCATATGAGGCTTATCGGGTCTTATGCAAAAATACAGTGCCTACAGTCACCCCCACTTTGATGGGACTTGTACAGTGTGTGACAGTGACAATCCTATCAAAGTTATGCATGCATTTTCACTTACCTGGCTCGCCAGCTGCTACCTGACTTGCTGTTATTCTGAGATGTTTCAAGCTGAGTTGATCTCGTGGTGAGGTGCTTCGACCCCAAGGTTTATCCCTGCAAGATGATGCGGTCTCTAGGAATCACTATTGGACTGAGCTGATAAGAGGTGGTTCATTTCCGAACCGTTACTGAGTTGAGATTGTGGTCTATTTCCGAACCGTGCTCCATTTTCGGAGCGCCATTCCCGGCATGCTAAACCTCATTTTCGAGGTGTCGCTGATGTGATGGTGGTCCATTTCCGAACCGTTACTGAGTTGAGATTATGGTTCATTTCTAAACTGTGCTCCATTTCCGGAGCGTCATTCCCGGCATGCTAAACCTCATTTCCGAGGCGTCGCTGATAATGTGGGCCTCAACCCTGGGATTCATTCCCGAAACTACTGATAATGTGGGCCTCAACCCCGGGATTCATTCCCGAAACTGCTGATAATATGGGCCTCGACCATGGGATTCATTCCCGAAATTGCTCTGTTCTCTTTGGTCTCATGACTCATGATCTCGTTATATCCCTTATTCGCGGGGTGGCCGACTGGTCGCCCCCAGACTTGATTTAGCTTTCTGCTCTAATCTGTTTGCACTAGGTCAAGGTGAACCACGTGATGTGGTATTTTGTATCAACATATTATATTACAGGCTACCAAATAGTCTCAATAGTCATACATATCATTGTCCTCAAAGGATGCCCAGTGTCGAAACCAGAGAACCTTCAAAACACTCGATTCAACTCAAATCCAAGTCTTTGAATAAATGATCTAAGCCAGACTCAAAGTGTGTGTGTGTAAAGGTTCCTTTGCAGATTCATCCCCAGGTAAGCCGACTCAATGATTTCATCAAAAAATTGGGATCGATGGGTCAAACCAACCTACATATCTCAATTATACCCGGTAGTTGCTTTTCTGTGCTCAATGTGATATGGTTTTCTTTCTCTTTTGTCTCTTTTTTTCTTTTCATTTTGAACTTCTTCTTTTTTCTTTTCTTTTCTTTTCTTTTTTTCCTTTTTTTTCAACACACCTACCCTTTAAGGTAGCATTTCTCCTTATGGTGGTCCTAATACTCGCCCATGGGTAGCTTCACGCTTATCGGTTATAGGTGGTTTAATTATTTTCTTTAGAGACTTTTCTTTTATTTTCAATCATACCACACATCATAACACAAGCAAATCAGGATAGACATTTAGGCGAGCGGTCATTCACCGACCTACAATTTCTTCAACTAGTCACTTTGCTAACTACTTATGTTTTCACTGCTAAGAACCATAATCAAGTGCTTACGAGTCTAACATAGATCAGTTACTCACAATATCGGATGAGAGTACCTCTCGCACTTATCGTTTCTAAGGTTTCACCCTAAAGTAAACAATTTCATCATCAGACTCATGTCTAACTATTAAGGACTAAAAACAAACAATGTTTTTTTTTTCTTTTTTTTTTTCTTTTTTTCCTTTTCTCTTTTTTTTTGCTGAAGGCCCCCCAATGGTCTTTCTATCATTGCCGTAAAGTTTTCTGTCCCTCGGTTTCCTTTTCCACGATACCCATGTTTGCTAACTCTTCTTGACAAGTCTTCTTTTACCCCTAACCCAATGTATATCTATGATGGCTTTTAAGACACATGGGTTAACATGATGCGTGTATGCATGAGATGCATGAGATGCACGTGGTTATCAAAACAACATATATCCTTCCAACCTTATATCTCCCACACTCGTGGAAAGTCCATTTCTGTCCTAGGTATGGCTTATTTTATGTACCAATGTGGGGTACACAAAATCGTTCTCTCCTATGCTACGGGGGTGAACCTTGGCTGCTTCTGTCCCTTTCCATCGGTAAAATACAAAGACCGCCCATTTACAACATGGACTGAGCCGATTATGGATCATGCCATTGTCTAGAAATGATGAATTGGCTTTCAGCAACCGTGGTCATATGGATGAACTTAGAAGCGTCCAAAAGTATACAAACATGTCGTAACAAGGCATATCATTTCTGGATGAAAGCCAGTGCGGATATCGAACTCATGCTTCTAGCATATTTGGATCATATTTGGACTTCTAACCCCATCAAGGTTTTCGTACAAGTTGGCCCATTATCATTTCAAAGCATTCAATCACATTATTCCGCGGTGCAAACTTGTCCCAGTTGCAAAAAGCCCAACAAGTTTACATTTTTGCGATAACGTGGCTAAACAACTTCAAATGATAGGGGGCCCAAACACAAAGCGGCCCAACAGCGTTTTAGAAGCTTTCGACCCAAAAGACACAAACTCATCCCAGTTTAAATGGCCCAACAAGTTCACACCTCATGAGAAAAAGTCCAAATGAATCCAAATGATGATGGTCCCAAACACAAGCATAAAAGGGTGGCTCCTATTGGTCATTCAACTATGGTTCACATATGGCTTTATAGAAGTGTAGACAAAGGCTCTCGTCGGCGAAGGATTGCCCACAACTAGGTCTCCCCACTCAAGGGTTCGAGCGACCAAGTGAGCGCACCTATTTTATACGCTACGGTACGTGCCAATGAGTGAGGATACATGAATGACTATCAAATGGATTTATTATTGAAGATTCCCCAGAGGGAGGGTGGAGCGAACTCTCTTAAATACCCTTGCCTCTTAAGCTCTTATCACCTTGGTGACAGGAATAAACAATAGATCCTCCAAATTAGTCCATCACAGTAAACGTTGAGTAAATGATTATCTAGACGTCTTCACAACTTTTCCTTTTGGCTATGAAAAGGTAGTGAGTGAAGGAAGACACCAAATCATTACCCAACTCTAATAATGCCTTTGGTTAAACCCCTTGGTCCTAACCCACTTGCAGACACGGTTAAATAAAGCAAAAATCACAAACATTACAAGACATTATTTCGGGGCCGATTCTCTATCCCAAATGGAGTCGCCAGACTATAGGACACATAAATCGGTGATGTTGTCCCGGGCTCTCGGCTCGGTCGAGAGTACGGAGTAGCCCGCGGGGGAACTAAACCGGAGAAATAAAATGGAGTCGCCACCCAGTGTGAACTAGGAAATGATTTAAGGCCGCACTCACCCCTCGCAAGGGAAGACCTCAAACCGTTGGGTTCGGAATAGTCCTTACTTATGCCAATTGTAATGAAAGGATTATGCGATAATATAACCAAGTCTCTATTGGTTAAAATCTAGGTCCCAAGCAATGAAAACATGCGTGAATACACAAACGGAGATAGCGGAATACTCACATCGATCGGTTGAGTCGATTTGGAGACGAATGAAGGCCAAAAACGCACTGCCTTGCTCACGCCACTGCAACCAGTCCACTGCCGCAGTTTTTCAGTTTTGAGCTGAGAAAACGGAGCTCCAAGCCTCGTCCGACGGATCCCGGCTCATGGCGAACCTCCCTACCACCTTCGCAAGACTCGTAAGTGTGCTAGCACTTGATTTCTCACCATGAAAAACCACTCTTGCTTCCCTTTAGTGTCACGTTTTTCTGGTTCAAAACCAGTCCCAATATTCTGTTTTTGGGCGTGAGAAGAAGAGAGCAAATGAAGAGATGAAATTGTGTATTGGTTATTACAAAAGTTGTAAATCATTTGTTTATATATTTTCAATTGAATGTAATAAGCTTGAGTGTTCCACACTCCATATCAATGTCCATCAAGTCATATCAACTTTAATAAAGTGACATGTTGAGTGTCTTTCACTCAATCCATTAATCAAATCAATCAATCACTCAAAGTGACTTTTGATTTGATGCTTGATGTGACGATTGATTTGACGCTTGATGTGACTTGCATCGCCGAACTCGAATTCGAAATACGAATGTG